>CAJVPZ010000242.1:0-21906 GCA_910592135.1 Racocetra fulgida | reverse complement strand
TTTTTTTAAATTAGTAAATTTTTATTTTATAAGCAACAAAATTTTTTCTTATAAAATAAAATTAAATACTACTATAATATAATTCTTATTTTCAAATATTATTTAAAAAAATTTTAATTAAATATTTTAAAATTTAAAAAATATAGATCATAAGTATATTTATAAAAAGTTTCTAAACAAATTTGCTTGAAAAAGCCTACAGATTAAAGAATAGTAATTAATATTATTTTTAAGTTAAAATATAGGTTTAAAATAAAATAAACATTAAATATAAAGATTTAAACTTTAATTAAATTATGTTTTTGAAAGTTTTAAATATTTTATATAATTTAGTATTTCTAATATATATTAAATAGTAGATTTTTGAAATATATAATTATATATAATTAAATTACTCTAGTAATTAATAAAAAAAAAAATTAATAAAAAATTTTATTATTAATTTAAATATATGTTATTTGGTTTTAAACTTAAAATACTATTGCTTAATAATTAAAAATCTTTGTATAAGCTTAAGTACTAGTTAAAAAAAATTAAAAAATAATCTTAATTCTAAAATCAAATTATTATTTACTATAGTATATAATTTAAGTTAAAAGAATGGTCTAAAAAATCGATTAACTTTAGAATTAGGATTATTTTTAACTTTCTTTTTAACTAGTACATAAACTTTAAGTAAATACCGTAATAAAAAATTAAAAATATATTTAAAATTTAAAATCAACTATATATTAACTTTTAAGTTAAAAATAAGCCGTTTTTTTTTTTATAAATTTACTTAAAAAATTTAGCAGCTAAGGTACTTATGTACGTACATCGATTTATTTGACAAATAAGTAAGTAATTGTATTAATTGTATACGAACCGTTGACTAACTAAAATATCAAATCAAATAGCCAAAAGAGGAGTGTATATACAGTATATACATTATAGTAGATAATAATCAATATTGTATAATATCATATACGTATAAGCCAAACTTATTATAATATCATATACGTATAAGCCAAAGCTTATTATAATATCATATACGTATAAGCCAAAGCTTATTATAATATCATATACGTATAAGCTAAAGCTTATTATGATATTAGATAAGTTTGTACACAATTATTTCGAAATTTTTACAAATTTATTTTCAAAGCTAACAAGTACGTACGTACAGTAATACGTATTATTGATCTTTGTATTTTAAAAATGGTCTGTATTAAAATGCCAGTTGAAATCTAATTTGAGGCCCAAGAAGTATAGGTGTACAACAGCCAGAACTGTGGGAATGGGAATATGATTAGCAAAGAAATGGGCGTTTAGAAATTATATAGGTACGTACGTAGGTACATAACAGATAAGTATGTATATAGGTATACATATCGTACATATCGATATGTTATGTATATAGGTACGTACATATCGTACATAACGAGTTCTTTCATTGACTAATGCAGACTTAAATAACAAGTGCCCTAATATAGATGTGATACAAAGCATCCAAAAGAACGCAAGACCAACTAAAATAATCAAGGACACTAAATAGATTTTGTCGTTATTCTCAATCCTGGAAAGGAAAAATGAAAGCATGCGTATTTAATTTCAATGCAGGGATACATAACATACCATTTGCATGGGGACAAAAGGTATACCAGTGGGCCAAAAAATTACGTAAAATATAGAAATATTTCGTAAGCAATCAAAAGAACTAACGATAACTCAAAAAGGCATCATTCATTATATGCAAAATGTATGCATTAATAATTTTGTGTAATTTTCGCAGCATTAAATGAAAAGAGTAAGTGTTGGGTTCATACATGATAATAATTCGACACGTTACGTTTAAATCAAGGTTTTAAATCTTAAAAAGAATTAGCCATTATAAAATCAAAGAGTAGTGAAGTCATATATTGTTTCATAGCACGATTTACATACTATAATATATTTGTACTACTTAAATTAACGCAGAGGTAATTGGTTGGAGGAAATAGGCTTTAAATATTGTAGTAATTAAATATTGCAGTAATAAACCTAAAATTAAGTGAAGCGATAAAAATAAGAATAAATAATAAAAGATAAAATAAAATAAAATATAAAATAAAATAAAATATAAAATAAAATATAAAATAAAAGATTAACATACATAAAAATCCTGCGGGTTCAGGTTTTAACAACTTGAATCAGGTACTACAATATCTAATATAGTTAAGACGCGAACTAACTAATCAAAGTTAATATTGGGCGTAATAAAATCTAGAAGCAAATATATTATTTATATATAATGAAGAAGAAAATTTAAAATAAATGCATGTAATCAAGCGATGCATTAATTAAAGCAATATTCATAGTTTTAGGAATCCATTTGTTACGATCTAAAGTGAACGCTAATTTTTAGGATAATGCAAGTTTTATAAAAGTAACATACATCATTGTAATGATATTACGAATAGATCAATTATAATAAAAATACTAAAAATATTAAAATTCGAAAGATTGGTTTAATGTCTCGCAATACAGACAGTATGACATGATATAAAACAAAGAACTCATATTACCAATATTACTAATATTATCAATATTACCAATAATTTCCTTATACATCCTCATAAGTTAATTTCAAACGAATTCGTAATAAGTACAAAAAAACCCCGGGCATTTTAAGACATTTTATAAATTAAATACCAATAGAATACCGGTAGAATACCGGTAGTATAGACGATTCAGTTAACCGGTTACTTACCACGATATTTGTTATTAAAAGGAAAATTTTAGTAATGACAAATTAAAAGCCAAATCTTGCATTTTTTTTGCATACAGTAAATAATTAGTAAGAATGAATGAATGAATGTGAATGTATGAATGCGAATGTATGAATGCGAATGTATGAATGCGAATGTATAAAAGTAAATAACTGTAAAAAAAAAGATCATAAATAGAAACTAGGCTGCATTACAAATCAATAGATACGAATTATTAATAGAATTAATAGAATTAATAGATCTTAATAAATGCTACTCTTACTCAATAGATATGAACTATTCAGGTAATAAATACTACTTGAGTGTTCCGAATAAATGCATATATGCATATATTGTGAATTGCTTCTATTTGTTATCAAATGATTTGCATCGAAAAGAGAGTTTTTTTTTGCATTTTTACGCGTGGCAATATAAAGTAATTATAACTGCATGAATCTAACGAATCAATTATTTTTGAAGTGATAGATCTCAAGTACATAATAAGCACATAATAAGCACATAATAAGCACATAATTAGTACATAAAAGTGCATATATAGTTAAATTTATCATACATGCTATCATACATGCTATCATACATGCTATCATACATGCTATCATATATGCAATAATACATGCTACGTATTATACATGCTTTAAATACTCTAAATGCTCTAAATGTTACTCTAAATGCTCTAAATGTAAATGGAGGTTGTACTTTGAGAAATTTGGTAGTAACTATAGTAACTACTATAGTAACTAGGGATGGACACGATCAAATTTAATCAAGTCGACTCAGGGATGATACTAAGCAAGTCGACTCGGGGATGATACTAAGCAAGTCGACTCAGGGATGATACTAAGCGAGTACACTTAATATAAGATCAAACAAAAGTGCGAACGAGTCAAGTCTCGACTTGTTTAATCGTGATCATCTCTAGCAGTAAAAGTGTTCTTATTAGATTTATATATACTTTTATGGCGGTGAACAAAGTAAGAAAAATCATGTGGCATGCTTATATAAATATATATAATTGAGAGTGCAACTTGAAAATCACGTGGGATAAACATAATTAATGAAAGAAAGGCTGGGGGCTCAACGCATGTTGTCGAGAAAATTTAAGTATAGATAAAGTTAATGATAAATTAAATGATAAGAAGTTTAATGATAAATAAGTTTAGTGATAAGTAAATATAATGACAAGTAAAATTAATTTTAAGGATAACAAGTTTGAAGATAAATAAAATCTGGAGTTTGAAGATAGGTAAGTTTGAAGATATATAAGTTTGATAAGTTTGAAGATAAATAAGTTTGATTAGTTATTAATACACTAATGCACCAAGTAAAAGAAGGGGCGTAATTAAGGAGAAAGACTTTCCATTTTTGGTTCTTTATATTATCTAAAAAGAGTCTAAAAGAATAAAAGTAGAATAGATAGAATAGATAGAATGAGAATCAATTAAAAACAATTAGTTAATAATAGTTAATGATTGAAAATCAATTGATCATGGATTTTAGGCACATGCATTAGATAATCGATCACATTTTAAATAATAGATGATTAATTTTGTATTGGATTTACGACTAATGAGTAACTAATGGGTAACTAATGAGTAACTAAGGTAACTAAAGAGTAACTAAAGAGTAACTAAAGAGTAACTAATGAGTAACTAAGGTAACTAAATATATAGTAGCTAAAGAAGTAACTCATGAGTAACTAATGAGTAACTAACGAGTAACTAATGCGTAATTAATAAGTAGAATCTCTAACACAGTATGCACTGTATACAAGTATATATAGTATATATAGTATATATAACGATGAAGCATACGAATAAATATAGTGAGATATTCAGATTTTCCTAATAAACGAGATAAACAAGTTAAAGAATGTTCTTTAATTATTAATTATGCAGTGATGATTGTGGAGAAAATATGAATGTGCAATCGTAAAGTAATTAAAGTTAATTTAATTTTCTATGATCATGAATTAACATTGAGTGGATGCAGCACATGTGTACGTATACATTTAACAAAATCATAAAATATCACACAAAATCATGAAATATGAATGAATAAGATCGATAATGCTCCTGGACAATGATATTTAATGATTGATTGGCGTTAATTAATGGCTAATCATGAGAATATATCATTGCAAAAAGAAGATTACGATGATATTGTCAGAAACAAGGGTTTGACAGAGATTTGATCGGTTAAATGTTACTGGTATACCAAAATGAAAGAAGCAAGAGTAGCTTATCTATTGCGTCACCAACATCACCAACATCACCAACATATCGCCAACGAAGATCGGAAAATGGAATAAATCTGATTTAATTATAAATAAATAATAAATAAATTAGGCATTTTACATTGACGAACGAAAACGAGACAGTAAATTGTCAGCAGTAGCGATTTCTACAGAGAAAGAAGAAATTGAATATAATTGGTTTGATTTATGTTTTATGAGAAAGGTTGCCTTTTATAGCGTGGGTAATCCACACCCAAACTTAAATGACCATTAAATATATGCTAAATATATGCTAAATATGCTAAATGTATGCTAGATTTTTTTTTTTTTTTTTTTTTTTTTTGTATTATTATCTATCGATTCATAATTCATAGTTATAAACTGCAGGATTGTTGATAGTAAACATAAATAAATAAATAAATAAATAAATAAATCTGCGATCTCTGTTTATATCACATGATGTGGTCTGACCGCCAAAAAATCGGGAATGCCTTCTCTTCCACAATTAATCCTGTAATCATATAATCCTGTAATTCTGTAATCCTATAATCCTGTAATTAATAATCTACTCTATTATTGTATAAAGGAAAAGATCTATTAATAATCTTAATTATCTCGTCTATTCGTATATAATTCATAATTAATAAAATTAATAATTAAATTAATAAATGAAGCATGCTGTATGAGCATCATGATTTTTGAGGTTCATCGATCATGCATGTTTTATCGACACCTTTAGTACTCCCAAGACTCCTAAATTCCTAAAATTCCCTAAATTCCTAAAAATTCCCCAAGACTCTTAAAATTCTCATGATTCCTAAAATCATGCAATTACCTTTATTATTAACTTATTATCTTTACGATCTTTTATTATCTTTATTATCTTTATTATCTTTATCTTCATTATTTTCATTATCTTCATTATCTTTAGTTTTTCTTTTTCTGCATTTAAAAAATAAGTCAAAAACTTCACCTTTAACAATTTTAATAACCGTATAAAACCTCTACAATAATAATAATAATAATAAATACAATAAAATAAATAAATAAAAAAATAAAAAAAAATAAAAATCAAAAAATAAATGAAAATAAATAAAATCTAACAAACGCAATATATCTTACATGCATGTAAATGCTTCTTAGTCTCCCATTAGCTGCATGACGCTAGTTCTCTCGATGGAAATTTTTTTTTCAAAATTTCAACGATTGACTGTTAGCGTTTACCCCTAATGATAAAATTTTTCAACAAATGATCACACAATGGAAATCAATTTAACAAAAATCTAGGCCAGTTCCACCGCATATACTTATTTCCCTCATATAGTATGGTATGGAAGTACTGCTCGACTACGAGTGTAGAAATTAGAATATTTCCATACGCCATATTATTCTATTATTTGATATTCTTACGTTGCTACGGTATATTACGATAGTATCTTAAATATCTTTAGTTACTATTTAAGCTATTCAAGTTATTTAAGTTATTCAAATTATTCAAGTATAATAAACTGTAGTACAATCTTCTTCAAATTCTGAAATTTTCTGAAATTTGTATAACGCCTTAGAAATATTGACATTAAATAGCAAGAGAAACATTTGCTGTTTCAAGCCAATTCTCATCCACCTTCGAGAATAGAGTTTTTTTTAAAAAAATATGCATTTAATGTTTTCATTTGCATATTAAAGTAATGACACGAGCACTGCCATGACATAATACAGACTTGTTTTTTTTTTCTCTTACACACGATAATTCTCATACCTGGACTATCAAACTGTACCTCCAGACCCCACCTTTTTGCTAGTTACAACATGTTGAAATTGTCCGACGATGTTATGTTAAATATAGTTTAGGTTCAACCGCTAGAAACAAGTTTTATTTATATATTATATATATTTTTTTTTAACCTCATATGACACGTTCATCATGTGACACAAGATTTATAGTAACATATATCGATATTAAATATATATATCGATATATTATTAATCATAATGTATATGCGTCTATTTTATATACCTACATATTTCTATTTTTTATTAATGTATGCAAAATAGTATTTCTAAAAGCAGATGTATATAAAAAAAAAATTTTTTTTATTTAATCGATTAACCCAAACTTTATTCAAAGTCTAAAATTCAAAATTTCTCTTTACAGAAATAAAAGTTGTTTTACATGTACGACATTGCCATTATACTAAAATATGTTAAACCAGATACATCACATTTGAACCATTTCAGTCAATGTTCATCTAAGATATAAAAACTCTGTTATCTCCAACTTCCCCAAATACCTCCTTTCACAATAAAATCGTGTTCGATTTGCATTTATCAGGCAAAAAAAAGTAGAATCAAACTGACCTATAAAAGGTTCAAGAATTCCCGTTCACACTTTATTTTAATATATATGTATATAATATACATTTATATATATTACTTTTTCTATCATTCAATTTTTTTTTGGCTCACCTGCTTCTTGAACCCATTTTCTCTGCCTTGTTCGTTTCTACTCTGATTTATTAGCATTTATTCGCATTTATTTGCATTTTTATTCCTATTTTATAGGCATTTATATTGGGTATTGAGAGTCCTTTGCTTAGTAATATCAAAAAAAGAAAGAAAAAAGGAAAAGAAAAAGGTGTTATCTAATTAACTGTCCTATACTCAATATACAGTTAATACAGATAATACTGATAATACAGATAATACAGATAATACAGATACAGATATATACACCTTTACTTTTTATTACCTTCGCCTTGTATTAGAACACGCATATATATTAAGAAACTTTCTATTCTTCATATCAACGATAATATATTTTTCAATATTTTATAGCTACTTTTTATAGCTACTTTTATAGCTAATCTTCACCAATACAATAAATATGATGGAATATGTTTTCGTTGACGACTTGCATAGATATAAACGTTTAAAAGTCACACGTGCATGCGAGTCATGCCGAAGAAGAAAAGTTAAATGTGACGGTGGATCTGGTGGTTCTCAAACTCCTTGCTCAAGTTGTAGAAAATTAAAAATCGATTGTATCTTTTCAAATATGGCCATGAAAAGAACCGCTCCCAAAACTGAACAAGAACAAATGGATGAAAGATTGCAACGATCTGAAAGTTTACTGCATAAACTTGATGAAGATGATGTTAAGGCAAGAAAAAGTATGTTTTCGTTATATATATCATTAAATACTGTATATCATTAAATATATCACATATATATCAAATATACATATATATATATATATATATATATATATATATATATATATATATAAATATCTTTTATCTAATTTTATTTTTTTTCTTCAGCAATAAATGGTGTTGATTATGTTGACTCATTAACTGATGTCATGGGCCACATGAAAATAGCATACACTGGTAGAGCAAATTATATTCATTCTTTAGAAGGAATGATGCTCAAAAAAGATGGTGGTATCTATACAGAACCACCATTACCATGCGACAATTATTCGGAAAATGGTTATCCTACACCCGAAATAATTCAAAGTTTGGTTGGTCTTTATTTTGCCAACGTTCATCCATACGTCCCAATATTGAACAAGAATGATTTTATACGACGTCTTAATGACAAGAATAATCCTATTTCTCCTTTATTATTCTATTCCGTACTTGCTATGGGTGCTAAATTTTCTGATGACCCCGTAGTTCGTCTTGATCCTTTGAAACCTGAAACTGCTGGTTACATTTATTTTAACAGAGCCAGAGGTATGATTTATTTAATATTAATTTTATTCAATTGATTTAATACTATTTAAATATAATACTAATTTATTTATTTATTTATTATTTAAAAATTAGATTTACTAGATGATTTCTTTGATGCTCCTCGATTATCTACAATACAAGCACAACTTTTATTGTTAAAATTTCAAGAAGGTGTACGTCGACCTGGATTCTTCTTTAGAAGTTGGGTATATTTTGGTATCATTCTTCGTATGGCACAAGATTTAGATCTAGAAAAAAACTTTGAAAAGTGGAATTTAGAAATCAGTAGAGAAGACATGATTATTAGAAAACGTGTATGGCAAACTTGCTTTATTTACGATCAATTAATGGGTGGTGCGCAGGGTAATTATTTTAATTAAAATTATAATTATTTTAAATTATTATAATTATTTATAATTATTTAAATTGTTATAATTATTTATAATTATTTAAATTATTATAATTATTTATAATATTTAAATTATTATAATTATTTAAATCTAATATCACTAATAACACTAATAACACTAATATCATTTCTACGTATTTAGGTCGAGATACTGCCATATTCTTGTCAAATACAGATATTGACCTCCCCTTAAAAAGTGATTTCGATGACGAACAAGAATTTCAAATTCAAACTGAATTTGTTCATTTCGTCCGTCTTATTAAAATTCTATCAAGTGTGTTGTCGACAATCGCTTCAGCAGGTTCTGGCAATTCGTTACAAGCTTGGTCATCAAATCCAAAATTTCAAACTTTAGATACTGCATTAGATGCTTGGTTACAAGCTCTTCCACCTGGACTTAGATATCAACAATTAATAGAAAATAATAATGGTGTTGCTCCTCAAACTTCTCATTTTGCTTGTTTTATCAACATTTTATATCATACTGTTGTCATTTTGCTTCATCGCCCTTATATATCGACTATCGAAAATGGAAAAATTTCTCACACAAATCCTAATCACTTAAATATTTGTACCGTAGCTGCAAATACTATTTCTTCAATCGTGAGAATGGCCCATGGTCAATGGGGTCCCCTTGTATTTCAATTTCCTATCCGCGGAGGAAACTATGGTGTTTATTGTATGGTTGCTGCTTCCATGATTCATCTTGTCAATATGTCATCTCCTGATTTACGTTTTTCTAAACCTGCTCATGATCATCTATTAAGTACTTTGAGTGTTCTCAAGGTTTGCGTTGATCATAGTTCTGCTTGGGAATTGAGAGATAAAGTTCATGGTTTGGAAGCTGCTTTCACCACTCAAAGAGCGCGTCAATCACATGGTTTATTATTTCACCCTGGATCACATCCGGATTCGCCCGTTAATGGTCACATGAATAGACAAAGACTTCCTATAAAGAGAACAACAACTCCAAATACTCAAGGAATGATGATGACAGATTCCGGTCAACATTTTATTCCAAATAATCTTCCAAATAATCTTCCAAATAATCTTCCAAATAATCTTCCGGATAATTTTTCTCAATTTCCACAATCCTCTTCTCCTCCACGTTTTAATGAACGTCCATTGTATTTATTGGCTGAAGGTTCTGATCAACATTTCTTTACCCCGGAACAAAACCAACCTTTCGAATTCCTTCCTTCACATAATTCGGTAGATGGTGGATCATTGATTTCTTCTTCTATTAATTCAACCATAAATCCTTCCATAAATTCATCTATCAATCCATCTATTAATCAATCTATCAACCCATCTATTAATCCATCTATCAACTCATCCATAAACCAAACCATCAACCCATCCATTAATCAGTCCATTAACCCATCCATTAACCAAACCATTAACCAAACCATTAACCAAACCATTAATCCATCCATCAGCCCATCTATCAATCAATCTATGAATCCATCTATGAACCCATCTATGAATCCATCCATGAATCCATCCATCAATTCAATGGGTCTTTCCGCACCGATTCAGGTGCCAACATCACATCAATATAATTCATTATTACCATTGAATGGCACAAAACAACTTGATGTGAGTTGTCTTGAATCAAATCATACATTCTGGGATGCGAATTCACTATACATATGGCCGAATACAACAGCTTCGCAACAAATGTGGACAAATAATGGAGGAAGTCCATTAAGTATAAGTACACCAGCATCAACAACATCGCCATCGGGTCATCAATCACCAGAACATGATTCACCTTATTCACATAGTGGAGTAGGATCTCCTGCAGGATCGGTAGTTGATCCAGTAATTGTTGCATCTCAAACTCATGATATGATGATGCAAACAGAAAATGTATCATGGTTTCAAACAGCCTAATTTTTTCATATATACACTTGAAAAATCAAGTGAGTTGATATTCAAAAATACATTAATAAGAAAATTATATATACTTTAATTTTGTGGACATTGGTTTCTCTTAATTTTTTTTTACAGTGTTTATTAAAAGTAGTTGTTAATGTTTATTTTACAATAATATTTCTTAATTTAAACCTTAAAATATATTCTTTAAAATATATTTCTTTACAATATATTTTTTTCTTGTATAATAATACACCTACACCTAAAAAAAAAAATTTCCAATAGCATTTACAATACAACAATTCACACATTCACAAAAATATAAGAAAAAATTTTTACGAGTTTCGCATGTAACATAGTATATTTTCCTTTTTTTTTTCTTCTTCTTAATTTTACTAATTTTTCTTTTTTTTTTAATGTTCTGATCTTTTTTTTTTTTTGGATGTTAATTGTAAATTTTCTCACGCAAAATCTCTGCAATATCTCTGCAAAATCTCTGCAATATCTGCAAAATCTCTGCAATATCTCTGCAATACCTGCAATACCTGCAATACCTCTGGTTTATAGCTAATACAAATAAACCATTCGAAAATTTGGCAAAGAATCAATCACGTGGTTATAAGAATTTAGTGTATCCATGAAAAAAAAAACATGTTGAAGCAGATTACATAAGTTGCTTACAATAACCTTGCCGTATCTCACAGTAGTACGGCCTTTACCGGATGCATGCCTACTGGACTTGCAAAGTTTTTATTTACAAATAATTTACAAATATAAGTTACATATATAAGTTACATATATAATTTTTACATACAAATTATTCCATATATGCCCCTTCATTATGCGTATATGCATCCATTATTCTGTATCAGAACCGAATTAATTTTTTTTTAAAAAATAATAACGATAATGCTTCCCCGCAGGTTTCTTTTTTTACCTCACATTGTTATCTTATGAAAAATGTGGTTACATAATCATTGCTTTGTGTAAGGTTGCGTAATATTGCGTAATATTTAGTAAGAGTTTTTGTAAGTTTTTGTTTGGAAGTTTATCGAAGATTTCAAAGACTTTTTGAATGCGTAAAAACTACTTGCATGTTTGTTTAACAAAGAAAAAAAAAACAAAGAATTTTGTGTTGTGTTACTGCCCTTGTTTACAATTTGTCTGCAGGTACGTATGAAACGCTTCAATATATATTGATATATCAGATATATATATTTCATCAAGATAATTTGTTTCTAAGTACGTATGTTACCCGGATAATGATGTATCAAATTTAAATTGATGAAATTGATGGTTATTTCTAATGGAAAATTTTCATCAATCAATTTTCTAATCTAAATTTGGGAAATACAAATGGAAAATTCTCTATGTAATTGTGTATCAAAAAATTTTGGTTAATGATAAAATTGTGCCTACGCATACTAATACATGACGAATTATAGATGACTAAATTTTGTTCGCGATTTTCGTTTTTTACCGGAACGCGTCGGAATAAATCACGAGATAAATTTGCAATAAATTTGAATAAATTTGAATAACTTTAATAAATTTAATTTGAATAAATTTGGAATTAATTTGGAATAAATATGAAATAAATATGAAATAAATTTGAAATAAATTTGAATAAATTAATAAACTTACCAAAAAACTCAATTGAATTAAAAAAATGTGTAAAATGCAAACCCTACTTTAAAGTACGGTTATTAGTTACATTAGTCACATGCATTTATGAACGATTTTCTAACTATATACTGAACTATATACAAAGAATATTCATGTATATCAGTTTGCCTACCTATATTCATATATATTCATATATATATTCATGTATATTCATATATATTCATATATATTCATATATATTCATATATATTCATATATTTTAGAAAAATGATTTATGCACTTGTGAATGACTATATGCATGAAAACACCTATTGTACGCTATCGATTATGACATAATACTAAATCTAAAACCAACACTCCTTATTCTTTATTGATTTGTCATCATTTATTTAAAATTCGCGTGCTTCGTTATTTTCCATACTTGGAATTAACAATTAACTTATTTATACAAGTCAATTTTCGTGGATTCTTCACCAGGTAAGGTATATTGTTACGCATTTATATAATGAATCTTTTTTTGAAACCACATTCGGTTTTTTATATATGCTAATTTAAAAAAAAACATCGATGTAAAATGTAAAACGAAACTATATTTTAAAATTATTTTTAAAATATTTTAAAATTATTTTAAAATATTTGCATAAACTTTATCGTATGGTGGTTTGCATTCACTGTTTGGTTGTTATTATGGTAATGACTTTCTTATTTGTTTTAACAAATTTAACTAACGAATATGCAAACATACGAATGCTGACGAATGTTGCCTTTATTATCTTTATAATCTTTATAATCTTTATAATCTTTATATTCTTATAATGATTCGATTCTTGTATATTCTGTGCAACTATAGATTATTACTATAAATTGTATAATTGTATATAGCTGTATATAATAATAATTGTATATAACTGCGTATAACCGTGTATAACTGTGTGTATAACCGTGTATAACCACGTACGTACAACTATGTATAATTGCAGATAATTGCAGATAATTGTATATATAATTGTATATATATAATTGTATATATAATATGTATACCATAAATTATTTGTACTAGTGCTCGAAATTGTGTACAAACTGTTCCTTCTTTATATCTTCATATTCTCGTAATACATTTAATTAATTTCTTTTTATAACTAATCGTCTTGGTAAAAGGTTATCTTTTAATTATCTTAAACCCCAAACACTCACTATATAGGTTCTTACAATGCATTAAATCGTATACATGATAATTAATAATAAATATATTTTATTTATATTTTATTATATATACTGTATATTGTATTTGTACAATTCATCATGCATAAAGTAATTAGTTATAACGTTAAGATTACACCGGCGCAAAAAAAACACGGAATAATATAGACATAAAATTTCTACCAATAAAATTTATCATGTATCCACTTTACCTGTTTTGTGTGAATTATTGTGCAGAAAATTAATACATATAATTTATCGGAGTCTTGCATCCATTAATCCGGTGCCATTGAATTCTTTACCCATTTTATTGTATAAATTTGAAAAATAAAATGATTATGATGACCGTTTTAAACCAATTTTAAACTATTACATTAAACTATTACATTAAAAGCTTTTAAGTTATCTTTACTTTCACACTTGACCCAATTTATTCTCCACAAGGAAATTTGTGATACGGACCGCGGATTCGTTGGTTCATGCATATGATGCACATATGTACTTTTTACACTAACTTTAACTTAATATCTAAATTGTACAATGAACTTTTTTGCATAACGCGTACGTACGTACGTATTATTGCGTCTTCGAATAATATTCTCCTCAATTTCCCAATAATATTCTCCTCAAATTCCCTTTTCCATTATTCGTCAATTGCGTCTATCTCAAGTGAGTTAAAATATTTCACCATTGCAAAAATATTCAAATCGTCAAATTTCTTGTATAAACTGGTTTTTAATTGATTCAATTAAATTTTTTTTTTTTTACCTGTATTTTTGAAATTTGTAATCTTACGTAAACATCCACTTATCATTTCAAAGTTTTACAATTATGTCATGAGTATGGATCTAAAATAAGTTTTAATTAAGTTTTAATTAACTGTTAATAATTATTTGATTGTATAAAAAAAAGTTAATTAATATACTGTATATTGTTAAAAATTAATTATATTGTATAAAAAAAGTTTTTTTGGTATATTAAAAAAAAATTTGTTATTAAAAATTTTTATAATAAATCAAATAATTATACAATATTATATTATTATATTTACATTATTTTAAAAAAACAGTTTTTTGGTTAATCAAACTTTTAAAGCTGTATTTTTTAAAGCTAGCTATAA
This sequence comes from Racocetra fulgida, assembly GCA_910592135.1. NCBI lineage: Eukaryota > Fungi > Glomeromycota > Glomeromycetes > Diversisporales > Gigasporaceae > Racocetra > Racocetra fulgida. Next base: position 6,956 of record CAJVPZ010000242.1, on the reverse strand, counting down.
AATATATACAATATATAGTAATAGTATTTATAATATTAAATTGTATTAAAATACAACATATAGTAAATATAAATATATATAATATTATATAACTAATAATATAATATATTTTGTATTGTGTAATAATTTTTTTTTAATTTAGCTGTCTGCCTTTGTTTATTTAGAATTAAATTATTTAAAAACTTTATAAATTTTTATTTATAATTTTTATTAATCCAACTACAGTATTATAAAAATATGATTTATCTTAGTAATACTTGACTTTTTTTTAAATTTTTAACTTATTAAGAACTTTTTTTTTATTTATTAATTAGCATTATTCACTTATTAAGAAGCAAAATAAGAAACTAAAATACAAATATTTAGTTTATATTTATAACTAAATACAGAAGATCTAAAAAAAATTTTAATATTATTAAAAATAAACTAAAGTATACAATTATTAAAAGTAGCTAAAAATATCTAATTTAAAGAACTGTCAAAGATCTGTATACATCTTTAAAAAAACAACCTAGTTTATTTAACAATATTAAAGACTAAAGAACTAAAAATTATATTCAAATTTAGCAATACAAAACTAAAAACAAAAGATGGAAAATTTAGACTAACTAATATTTTAAAGAAAAAATTTACTTTATCAGTAGCAATAATGCTTAGAAACTTAATATAATATTACTTAAACAACTGTTAACACAGTTAAAAAATTATATAATAACATAACAGGAACTTAAAATGCTAAAAAATAAGTCAAGTAAAAAGAAAAATATAAAATAGTTTTAAACAATTAATAAAATAATAATAGAAAATAAAGAAAGTAAATTAATTAAGTTGAAGTATAGATTAAAAAGCTTCAGCTCTTAGATACTCCAAGTTATACCAAACTTATTAAAGGCAAATAAAAGAAAAAAATAGATTTTAATTAAAGCTAAAGAAGCAAAAAAATAAATATTCAAAAATTAGATAAACTTTCAACAAATTAAAGAAGAGAATCTTCATAAAGTATTAAAAATAAGTAAAAATACAGATACAAAAAGTATAAAATTAGAAAGATATAAAAGATATGAACTCAACCAAAAAAAAGAAAAAAACTCTTATAAAAGCTAACTAAGCAAAGAGAAAATTTAAAGCTCTATAACAAAACTTATAGATAAATAGAAAGGAAATATTTTTAAAATTTATTAAGAAATACTATTCTCTTTATTAAATTATTATAAATTAAAGATTTTCATAAATGAGAAAATAATACAAAATATTCATATTTATAACTTGACTACAGAAATTATAAAAAGCAGCAAATCAGCCTAACTATACAAACCTATTTAATAGAAAAGAATCAAAGATTATAATATAACTTTTTAACTTAATTCACATTTTATATTAATGGTTTTTTAAAGAAAAACAAAAAATTAATCCAAGCAGAGTCAGATAAAATAAAAGCAAATTGGGTTCAGATAAATAAAGAAAAGAAAGAAATTATTGATAAAGAATATCTTGAAACAAGGAATTGACCATCTTTAACAAAAGTAAAACTATTAAAATTTAGTATATGTTTTTAATCACATCTAAAAAAAGAAAGACTTAAATCTATATAGATAGTGCAATAGTATTAGCTAGACTGAAAAAAGAAACTGGAATAAATCAATAAAAAAAAAGCTAAAAAAAAGAAATTATGATCTGATAAAATATATTTTAAATATAGCAAAGTAAAGAAAATATAGTTAGAATTAGAAAAAATAAAGGGTTATAATAAAAATAGATGCCAAATAAATTAGCAAAGATAGGATTTAGAATAGTAAATAAAGAGAAAATTATAAAGAAACCTTCTCAAGAATCAAGCATCACTTTATGCTAAGAAGAAATAATAGTAAAAGACTTTATTAGAAAATATTTACAAATGACAGAGATGGTAAATGACCTGGTCATTTGATCAAAATTTAAATGACCTCAAGTCATCAAATAATGACCAGGTCATTTGGGTCACTAGGTCATTTGGGTCATTTGCATATAAAGCAGTTTTATTGGTTGAATTACTCATAAAAAAGTTATTGATCTTTATTACTATTCTAATTGATAATCGTAGCTATATATTAAAGCTGATCGAGATCATAAATTATGTGAATTTTGAAAATTTTCATGAAATTGAATACCTTTTTATTAATTCACTTTTGTATCTTACGTTTATATAAAAATTTTTAAAATCTTTTTATATAAACATAAGATGTGGAAGTAAATTAATAAAATGTTATTCAATTTACAAATATTTCAGAGCACATGTAATTTTATTATCCTAAATGACTTTATTTAAGGCATAATTTAGTAAAATTTTGATTTGATATATAGCTACGATTATTGATTATATTTTTAATAAAATTTAATTTGTTTTTTGGCCAATTCTAATTGGTTAAAAGGTATTAGAATATTAACTAACATATGTTAAATGACCTTCTAAGATCATTTAGGCTTTGAAATGACAAATGACTAGTCATTTGTTATTTGGATCATTTGGGTCATTACAGATTATTTGCTATCCCTGACAAATGATGCTTAAACTTAAAACAGGAATAGAATGAAAATTTATATTAGTGATAAAGAAAATAGAACTCAATAATAATAAACAAATTTAATACTGATCTATTTTATAAAAAAAATTAGATGCCAAATAAAATTAGATGCCAAATAAAATTAGATGCCAAATAAAATTAGATGCCAAATAAAATTAGATGCCAAATAAAATTAGATGCATAAGTTTAAAAAAAAATAAATAGTTAAAAGTGTTAATTAAATGTTTATATAAGAAGCTTCTAGTTTTAAAACTTTAACAACTAGAAAACTGAATTTATATAATAATTTAATATATATAATATATATAAGAGATAAAGAAAAAAATCAAGAATATCTAATTACTTGTAAGAAGTACAAAAACAAAGTAAAAAAAGCAGAGCAGCTAGCATTAAACTAAGTTTCTAAAATATATATAGATAGATCAAATTAGAGTTTGCTTATTTTTGACCTTTTTTATACAGATTATTTTTATTTATAGTAATTAGTTTGCTTATTTTTGCTATTTTTCTTGCAGATCTTTTTATATTTAGTAATTTTTATAAAATCTTACCCCTTAGTATATATTTCAAAATCTTATTAAACTTGATTTAGATAGTCTTCTTAAAAGAAACCTGTAGTTGTTTTGACAAAACTCAATTTAAAAACACTTTATAAAATTCAATAAAAAAAAAGAAAAATAAAATAAAAGTTAGTATATTTAAAGAACTAATTAAAGAAGAAATTGCAAAAAAATCTTTAAAGTAGTAAAAACTCTAAAAGAAGTTAGAAGCTTTTTTAATATAATAATAAATGCAGTATAAAATTATTTCTACAAGAATATTTAAAACAAAGATGTATACTTATTAATGAATGAGAAAAAAAAACTGAATAAATATTAAGATAAAGAAAGAAAAAAACAAGAATCAAAAAACTAATTATTAGTATAAAGGAGGTAAATTTGAATGCTAAAGAGAGTAGTTAAAGTTAAAAACAAACCAAAAGAAAAGTCAAAAAGAAAAAAAATGAGATTGGTAAAGAGAAGAGTATAAACAGAAAAGTAAATACTTGGTTTAATATTGTAAAGAGTTTTATTATAAATAAGATAAAGCTATTTTGATATAACTTCAATAGCTAGTTTGATGCAACTCTCTGATACAAAAAAAGCCTTAATTGATATAGCAGACTATCTTTAAATACATCTTTAGAATAGCTAGGAAATGTCAAATATATAATTTAGATAATTAATTAATAATCTGTCTATCAACTAAAAATAGATGAAATGTAACATCTTCTATCTAAAACTTTTTTTACTAAGTTAACAATAAATATTTACTAATTAAAAGTTGTAGAGCTCGTCAAGATGTATCTAATAGTGGTTAAATTATACATATTGACAAAATTATTTTAAATTTCAAGGTACGAAATTAAAATTTGAAATTGAAATTGTTTTTGACTTATTTTACTTAAAAGACGAAATTTTTTGATACTTTTTTTGAAGAGACGAAATTATAAAGAACATAACTATCTAAATTAAATTTGCTATTACATATAAAAAATTTCAAATTGCTTTAATAGAGATAAAATAGAGTTTTTTTGAAACCTATTTCAGTAGCATATATAGATTAGATTATCTAAATTAGCTTAGTGAATGGCAAAATATTGTTGAAAAATGATTGGCCAACTATATAAAAATCTGTAACAGAAATTATATATGAAAATCACTATTAGCAAAATGTGGTGTGCTTCCATCTAAAACTTATTTTCTTATTAAGTTAATGATACATGCCCACTAATTATAAGTTGTAAAGCTCATTAAGATGTATCTAACAGTAGTTAGAACATCTAATTTGGCTTAGTGGATGGCAAGATATTATTAAAAATAATTGGCCAACTATATAAAATCTTTATATAAATAATGTTTGTTTATATAGAGATTTTATATAGTTGGTCAATTGTTTTCAATAATATCTTGTTATTCACTAAGCCGATTTGGATATTCTAACCACTGTTAGATGCGTCTCAATAAGCACTACAACTTTTAATTAGTGGATATGTATCATTAATTTAGTAAGAAAAAATACTTTAGATAAAAGTACACTACATTTCACTTATAATGATTTTTATATATAATTTCTGTTATAGATTTTTATATAGTCAGCCAATTGTTTTCAACAATATCTCACTATCTACTAAGCTGATTTGGATGATCTAAGTACTATTAGATGCATCTCAACAAGTTCTACAATTTTTAATTAGTGAACATATATCATTAACTTAGTAAAAAAAAGTTTTAGATAGAAGATATTATATTTGATCTATTCTTCAGTTGATAGGCAAATTATCAATTAAATATATATATACTTTGATCTAATAAAAATACTAGTGAAACTATTAATAACAGAAAAAAAAAGAAAATAAAATATAAATAAATATTAAAAAATATAAAAATAGAAAATATAATAAAATATATAAAAAAAATAAAAAAATAAAAAAAGTAACAAAAACAAAAATAAACAAAACAAAATATTTATAAATCGACAACTCTTTCTGCTAATCCTTTGTATACAAAAATACAAAAACAAAACAATAACAAAAAATGACAAAAATATACAACTGGCTATAGGAAATAAGATTTGCAGCTCTAAAAAAAAAGCAAGAAGACTAAAAATAATATATAGTCTTTTAAAAGACTTAAGTAAATAAAGCAAAAGCAGCAAAAATATAGTAGAAAAACTTGAAAAATCATCAATAATTTTGCTCTTTACAAGTTATTTAAGGGATTGGTCTTGATCCTATAATGCAGATCAGTTGCTATTATATAAGATATACAATCCATAATAAAGAATAAACAAAAAAATATATTAAATACATATAATAGACAAAAATAAAGGAAATATATAAATATAATAACAAAATAGTTAAGTAAAGCAAAAAATAATAGAAAGTACTAGAACAAAACCTACAACAGCAGAACAAACAGAGGAATAAATAAAAGTAATATATATAGAATTGAGACAATATAAAGTAAGAAAAATTAAATATACAGAATTTGCATTTAAAAAAAGAAATAATATAGTATATCAAAAAGCAATACAGTTAGAAATTAACCCAACGGAATATATCTTACTAGATAAAGTAATCAGTATTATAAAAAATTTATATGCAGTTAAAAGAAAAAAGCTGTTTATATATAATAAAGAAAGAATGCCTGCTGAGTACACAAGAGCCAAAATAGATACAGGATAGATAAAAAGACTAAATAAGCAGAGAAAATGCTACAAAGGTAGCATAACAAAATAATATTAGAACTATTATTATAGTATAGTGTTTTAAAGAATCAGTAAAATTAATAAAAATAAAACAATATGAAAAAAAAAATAAAATAAAATTAGAAAAGAAATAACTCTTCCTGACAATCACTTGTACCAACCTAATACTGAAAGCAAGTTGAAAATTCAAGCCTAGAAGTCGACAACAACTTGAAGTTTTTTCGATACGAACTGTTGTCAACGAAGTTTTTAAAAGTGATACACCGAGAAGTGGGCATTTTGGACAGTTTGCAAAAGGGTCAAGCCTTGTTCTCTGTACTTCTTGAGTAAACTCCTCTTTGTATTTGGTATCCAAACCGGAAGAGTCTCTGGAAATAGCAAGTAAAAAAGAAAACTAAAGTTTGTTTGAAGATAGAAAACTTTGAAGAACTCTTGGAACAACACTCCTTTGTTAGAAAACTCACAGAAACTCGATATTTCCCTGCTATCTTATGGCTTCAAAAAGTTCGACAAAAAGTGGAGAATTTGGCTTACCTATTCCAAAAGATCAGCATTATTTATTACTTCCATATTGGAAAACTAGATGATGACAAATCAGCACGTATTACAAAATGAATGAAATGATAACAACAAGTCATGTAGAGTTTTTAAAGTTCTTATACTTTTGGATAAAGATATAGATTTAATAGACAAATCGTGAGTCACCTAAACAAATATATTTTTTTTTATATATAAATTTTACTATAAGCTGGAATGTGTAGCGCTTCTATCTAAACCTTTTTTTTTACTAAGTAAATCACTCTTGAGCTTGTAACAAAAGTTGTAGAGCTCATCAAGATGTATTTAATAATAAAAGAATACTAAAATTGGTCTGATAGTTCTTGAGAAATCTTTAAAAAACTTTTTTTTCACATATAAAATTTCTTTAAAAAAAATTGATTTTTTTTAAAAAAATTTTATATGTGAGAAAGAAGTTTTTTAAAGATTTCTCAAGAAATACCAAACCGATTTTAGTGTTTTTTTATTATTAAATGCATCTTGATGAGCTCTACAACTTTTGTTACAAGCTCAAGAGTGATTTACTTAGTAAAAAAAAAGTTTTAGATAGAAGCGCTGCACATTCCAGCTTATAGTAAAATTTATATA
>CAJVPZ010000241.1:0-21934 GCA_910592135.1 Racocetra fulgida | reverse complement strand
CTCTATATTAGTCACACCTCTTTATAATCACGGTTTTTTGTATCCCGAAGGTGTGACTATAGAGGGGTTTGACTGTAAATAAATAAATAAATAAATAAATAAATAAATAAATAAATAAATAAATAAATAAATAAATAAATAAATAGTTTAATAGTAAGATCTGGTCTATCTTGTGATGTTTGCAATAGTAAAAGTTTTGTTGTAATTTCGGGCCACCAAGAGATAAATATAATGATAATAAATATTTTTGGTTTTTTATAAGTTTGTACTAATGACATTGCATCTTAATATCGTAAGTATATGTCTCGAGAACTACCTATAAAGGATGAAGACAAAAAGATACAACATCTTACTTCAGAAGCATTAACTACTCCTGATTGAACAGAATCTTGTAATCCTTGATAATATTTCTTACGAATTTTGTCTTGACTAAAACATAGGTAATTAAGATGTACACATTCTAGTTTTACATAATTGTCAACAATATATTGTTAAAAAAGTCGGCCACCAAAAAAAGTAATGCCAGAGAAGATTCACAGTAATGTAGTTTGTATGCAAGATACTGTCTAATAGAAACTTTTTTGTAATGCATTTTATAATATTTCCAGATGCTACCCATAATCCTCTCTGAGAAAAAGCAGTGAATATTGCATTGAATTATAACAACTACTTATTTCTGATATATATTATAAACCTTGTGTTTGTGATTGCACAATTATATTACGTTTAATATAACTTATATTATCATTGCCTTCTACCTAGACACTAGCAACTTGTGAAGCTGTTGGTGTATTGTAGATGAGTTGATTTAAGCCATGGTCTGTTTTGATAAAAAGGCTAAGTTTTGTTATATTGTTAACTAAAGAAATTGACTAGAAATTAGCTACAAAAGGATTTAGATAGTTTAATATTGATTTGATAAATTCTAAAGTATTTTGATGAAGCTGAGATATTATAGTTAGTCTATTTGTTATTTCAAATTCGATATTATAAATATATAATTGAAGAAATTTTAAAATTTTATTAACAGGAAGAAGTGATCCTATATAATAATAAATTCCTTCTTATATTCGAAATGTATAGACACTATTTTTTTCTATGCAATAAGCCAATAAGTTATTATTAACTAATATACAACTAAGTATGATTTATTAATATATACTTGTCCTACTACTTGCAAAATTTTTATCTAGCTTGACACTCCTAGAAGTGAATGCAAAAATATTGTTATAAGCTCTAATATTATTATGAAAGTCTTTTTCTATATTATCATTTCTTATAAATAAGTTCTTCAAAGTTATAGTATTATTTGCTGAAGTAGCTGTTATCAACAAACTAAAAGTCAACAATATTGTATATAAGAATAATTTAGCATTAACTTAATAACTTACTTAATTTTTCCAGATATACTGCACATTCCTTGTGATTCAATAGAAAAATCCTGGTATTACAATAAGAGCAAATTTGTACAATATTAAAAACATGATATTCAGATACAGCTGTTTCATTAAAATAATGGCTAATATTATATAATTTTGTTGTCAATTTCTTGAAGATCGTGATTATTGCAATCTTTGTATTCATGATGTATTTGCAGCCCAATGTTCGTCAATAGTTTGTGAACAAAATGTATAAAAACGTAGTACAGTCGAACCTCCATAATTGCACCCTCTATAACTGCACCTATATATAAATTCTCCCTAAATGGACGCCCTGGCATAGTCTCAAATATATAAAAACATAGTAAAAATATCCTCTATAAATGCATACCCTCTCTAAATGAACATTTTTAAAAATTTGTCCTATGGTCCTGAGGGGGTGCAATTATAGAGGTTTGACTATATTATTAAACAATTTGAATGAGAATTACAAATAAATTTATGAATTCACAAATCAAAATTCTATAAATGTAATTTTATCAACTTTGATGAAATGAATGTAATTTTTAAAGGTTCTATAGTTAAATAATTTTGAAGTTGTGCAGATTGTTATGATTGCTTTCAACTTAGGGCACTAGTGGGTGCTTTGCAGAAGGGAGTAATAACTGACAATTTAGAGTATAGCAGAGAATGAATATTTAAAAGGATAGTTTAGAGTTATTGAAGAGTTAAATAGAAAATAAAGAAATAATTACAAGAAACAAGACTCAAGTACTGGGCACTTTTGGGTACTTAAATGAGTCAAAAAAGAGATAAACACAAGCAAAAAAAACAAAAAGAAACAAAAAGAAACAGAAACTAACAAAAATAGAGATAAAATAAAAGAGTTTTCTTAGAAAGAATTTAATAAACAACATGTTTATTTATTATAAAACAATTATAAGAGAGAACTACAAAGTTATCGACATTATAGTTGTAGTCATTTTAAGAAAAGAAAAAAGTGAGACCTTATATAATGTTTTTAGACTATATAGAATATTTTAGAACTATATAGAAGATTACTAAATGTCTAACTATAATGTGACACACAGGTGATCATCAGATACATTATCTATTATATTGATTATTAATTATATTATACTAACTAGTAATTTCTAGAATATTTGTCAATAATTGTAAATTACTAAAAATTTTAATTATAATAATTGATTTAGATTATTAAGACAAAAATGGTCTTCTACTAAAAATAGGAGGTCTAATTAATATGCATAATAGGTTTCTGCATTAGTTTTTAAAATATTAACCTCTGAATGTAGATGTTTTCTATACTTACACTTGAATTGCTATATAATAATAATAAAATATAGATGAAAATATAATGATAACAATAATAATAAATATAATAATATAATAATATGATAATAATAATATAATAAAATATAATAAAACAAAAGAAAATAAGAAAATAAGAAAAATATTAAAATTTAGTAAAATTTTGTAGGATTACAATATTGACTGATTAACTTACAATATCTGCATTTATTACATAACCTTATACACTGCAATACCCATACACACCAATTGAAACTCTTCTCAACACACATCTTGAATACAACAACCTCAAAAAACAATTACAAATCAAACATATTCTATACTTAGAGCAACTCACATCATTCAACAACTCTACACTTCTAGACTAGACACACATTTCACGCAGACTTAATCAAATTCCTACTGGATGCAAACCCAAATGGTTTACCACTTTAGAAAACAAAATTATAACTAACAATCTCACAAGAACAATCGATCCCAATCTTAATCTCCCCATCCTCAACTCTCTATCATTTACAACAAGCCACTACAACTTAAAATCTAAACCATGGCTAATTATCTTTGATCATAACCATGAAGAAATAATTATAGGAAAGGCACTATCAGTAAATTTTTTTGGGTGATTAGTATCAATTATAATCTAAAGATATTAATCGATTAGCAACACCACTGTTGTAAGTAATCGATATAGATTAGAAATTGATAATAATCATATATACGATAAAAATTAATATAGATAAAAATTAATAGCTATCATTTATATGATAGTTATCAATAAAAATTGATATAGATAGAAATCGATAGTTATCATTTGTGATAAAAATTAATCAGATAAAAATCAATAATTATTATTTATGATAAGAATCGATTTAGATAAAAATCGATAGTAATTATTTATTAGTAAATTTTTTAAGCTGATAGGTTACGATTACCAACAATTAATCGATTATTATCGATTAAATTTAATCGATAATAATCGATTAATTGTTAGTAATCATAACCTATCAGCTTAAAAAATTTCCTGATGACGGAGATACAATACCAACGAAGACACTATTTTAATTACATATTAGTCAGTAGAATACAACCCCTCTCAAACAAGTTTATACTCAACTCCAACTATTAACTGTGCTCTACCATGTACAGGATGTATATATAATACTAACAGGATTCAAAATTACTATATATTTGACATCCCAGCTAATTCCACAACAAAATTTCTTGGCTAAAAAAGATATAACAATATAAACAAACTAAACTTATATGCAAACTACTTAGATCTGATTTATGCTATTGTATTATGTAACCCCTAACAATTCTCCTACTTCCTACTATTAAACTTAACAGTACCCCTATTTTTAACTTATTCCAAATCAACTCATCCTCTATTAAACTCCAAAAAATCGCAGACTCTAACAAAAGATTCATCAACTTTATATTCTATACAGATGGATCAGTCACAAACCTTTCTACAGACAGATGTTCTATGAATATTGGCTGGATACAAATTCATAACAATGCAATACTTCACTTATATTCCTCTCACATTAAGCTCTGGCCATCATCTTATAAAGCAGAGCTCATAGCAATACTATCTGCTATCAGTACATGTCTACATAACAGCAATATACAGATATATACAGATTGTCAATCAATAATCACAAAATACAGCAAAATTAGTAATAATATAATTCCACCACATAAACAATACTTCTATTCATATTGGCCAATCTGGCATTTACTACTCAAATTAATTCAAGCCTACCAATATACTATTACTTTTTACAAAGTCCTTGCATATAACAATAATATATTCAATGATGAAGCTGACAAACTAGCAACCAACTATAACTCTACTGCATATCTTGAACTTATTCACAACAATTTATACAATACATCATATACTCTACAATATGAAAATTACATAATTGAACAACCCACAAGACGAGCTATCAAAAACATCTGCAATACACATATTATTGCTATATAGTCATTACAAAACCAAATGAACAATATCATTCCCTTATCAACACAGATTGACTGGAACTCATATGGCTTTACTTTAACAACAATACAAAAAGATCAAACAACTATACTAACTTCCAACTCACCAAAGCAAATTCTTTAAAATCAAAATACTGCTCCATATCCTACCTATATTACATCACCTCCATGATCTGTATCCAGACAAATTTCAAAATAACAACTGCATTACCTGTCAAACCCCAGAGTATCAATTGCACTGGTTACTCTGTTCCAACCAGTATTTAAAATTCAAATTTAAAATAATGTTCTCAAAAGAGCTTAATTTAAATTTTTAATATTCTCAAAAAAATTTTAATGTTTACTATAGTGCTTTTAAAGGGTTGTAATAATTCTGATAACTCAAATTAAAAACCAACCTCATGTCTACTCGAGTCAAATTATAATTATTATAGTATTTATAATAATAGAGTTATACAATATATAATACAAACTTATAGATACCAAAATACAACAAATTTGGGTTCAGGTCAACCCTAAACTCGAATTGAATAACCCTTTTGAAGCACTAGTTCATTATGTCGAATTATATTGAATATTTTTTTTTTTGAGAACATTTTGAAAGATCAAAATGTTCTCAAATAAGAGAACTTTATTTTAAATATAAATGTTCTTTAAAAAAATTGAATGTTCTTTGAGAACCATGAGAACATTGAATTTTAAACACTGGTCCCAACTCTACAAATCTTACTAAGATAATTACTGACACAGTTACAGAAACTATTAACTACTCAACATTAGACATTACACAATTACAGCTACAACAATTACACAACCTACTAATTCAACACAGCAGCTTATCACTAAACAACATCCAATGAAGACAAACCAATATATATACAACTATACAAGAATTTATACCAACAGACCTTATTGCTACAATTAGACTCTATACCTCATCTCAAAAAGAAGCAACCACCATAGCAATCAAACTTCTAATTAAAATATCACACAATATTTACGAACTTATATGAAAACTATACTCTGCTAAATTAGCATAATGGAAAAAGGACAATAACATCTTACCCAATCCTATCAGACTAACAACTTGCACCAAACTACACAACTACTCACATCAACACTTGAACCTACACTATACAACCTGCCAACTATACGGCTTATCCAATCAACTTCACATAGAAGACAACACCTGTCCACTACATAGACTTGCACTTCGCAAAATTGAATCCTGGTCTATACACTGGATACTACATAGCTATTCCACTAACAATATTTTACACTATCAAATCTAGGTGAGTTTTAACTACTCTAGCAGGTTTAGGTTGCAGATAAATTAGATAGATACCTGTTTAAAGTCTGAGCTCCATTCTTGTAATATATTTGTAATTGGAATAAATATTGTAATTTATATCCAGAAAAGTCCCAAGAGGCTTTTTCAACAAATTAATAAAGATATAAGCAAAACCTCACCTTAACCTCAAAAAAAAAAAAAACAATATTGATTGAATCATATGCTTTGCTCATATCCTGAGATATAAGCCAAAGTTATTTAGAGTTACATAAGGCATCTTCAATAATATTGTTGAGAATATGTAATAGAATTGCTGTGCAGTTATCAGAAAGTGCAATATAGTTATAAGGAGAAAGTATTTGTAAAAATTTTGTTGAGACAGTTGATAAGAAGTTTAGTATAAAGTTTCTTAATATATTTGAGAAGACTTATAGGTATAGTGTTGATTAGGTTACTGTTAAAGATTGGTTTCTTAAAAATGGATAAATTCTACCTTCTTTCCATTGTTTAGGTATATTATTGATGGCTATGCATCTTTTAAATAGAGCAGTAATAGCTGAAAGAAAGAAGTGACCTGCATGTTTTAGCAGTTCATAGCTAATACCTAAGGAACCACATGCTTTATTATTTGGGAGTTAAGAGAGAGTTGTTGAGATTTCATCAATTGTAAATTCCTCAAATACACTATGGTACCACTCTTGGTTAATGTCAAGGTTAATGTCAAGATTAGGGTAATATTTCTTTTGCTATATGGAATTGTATATTTGTTGATTAGTAGGTCTGTAATCAGTTTATTTATCAAAATGTTGCTGAATCTGAGTTTTAATTTCAGATATATCAGTGATAGCATCATTATTAGTTTTAATGTTATCAAATTTAACAGAATCTTTGTAATAATTAAGTATACTATTAATCATAGCTTTTGGGTTTAATTGTAGTTTGTAATATCTTTTAGAGATACTGTCCTAAATTTAATAGTGAATTTCTTTAATATTTTCGATATTGCATGTATGATACAATGCTTTCTATTCAATTTTGCTATCAGCAATCTAGTTTGTTAAGAGATTGTACTCATTTGAAATATATTCAATATTTAATTGATGTGCTGAGTTAATTATATCAATAGTAGTGTTATTTTATATCCACTTCTTTAAAGATAATAGGTAACTAGAGTGACTGTAGCTATTGAATACTTTGTATAACCCAAACTAGTTACTGTATTTTGGCTAAGTCGGTATGGCGTTTTTACAAAACTTAACAAAGAAGATTTAAGGCAATTTGCAATTATGAAAGAGGCAACAATTAAAAGTATATGAAGATACTAGTAACTGTTCAGAATTTGGTATACAAAATATATTTTATTGTTGAAAGTATATAAAGACACAATGTTAAACTCAAGGTCCACATCTGCTGCTTTTATACTTTTCAATTTTATAAAAATGTAACTGTCTATATCTAGTACCTATACTATAAATATTACAAATAATATTAATATAATATATAATACGTATATATAATACAGATACTACATATACACAAATAATATATATATAATATGTAAAATAAGTAATATAAATGCTACAAATATGATATATAATAGATATGCTACATGTAAAGCATTTTGCACAGTAGATCATCAGCCAATTAGATTATAATACATGTGATCTATATATAAATCACTTGGTTAAATCACATTTTCGATGATATCTTGGCTTCCTGTGATTAGATTTGAATAATCTCACCATCTTTAGGTTCATATCAATGAGCAGATTCCAATGATAGTAGTTTCATCTTGATTAAGTGATGGTTGTGAAGTTATATTTCAAATAGCTTATTTTTTAATATCAACATTCTCCTAGGCTTATTTTTGAGTTCTACTAAAATTTAGTAAAGAAGGGCAAGGTTAGTAGCCTGAAGCCTTTTTATATATGTTAGAGTTTAAAACTTAGTTTAGTAAATAGACTCTATATCATAGAGTAAGAATAATTTATAAGTTTAGACAGCTGCAGTTTTGTAATATTTTGTTAAAAGATTTGCTAGAACTGTTTGTTTGGCTGAAGTCCTAGATTTTGTTTACAATAGTTTACCCAGATAATAGGCAGAAACCAAAGATCTAAATCAATTAGCTTTATTGTCTCTTTGTCTGGCTGTTTCCATTAATCTTTAGTAAATAACTCTAACTTTCTTCTAGTATTATCAAATTGATAATAGAGAGAAGCTTCTATATTAATATTAGTTAGTTCAGTTTCATTCAATTCTTGCAATACTAAATCTACTACAGTTGTCATAATAAAAAAAAAAGAAGAGAAAAAAGAAAGAAAAAAATAATAAAAAATAAAAAATAAAAAATAAAAAGAAAAATATATATAAATATAATAGAGTTTTATGATAATATTTTTGTAAATAGACATTCAAAAATTTGTTTCTCTATAATAAAAATTCTTGTGACAATAAAAATAATAATATATTATACTAAATTATAAAAGAATTATTGTAGTGCAAACACTGTAATCATGACTTATCAGCAGAGTTTATAGACTATTAGGAGTATTAAATCTATGGCTGCTAGCTGCAGTCACAAATCATTACTACTCTTCTACAATTAATAATTATAAAAATTTTTAATTGTACTGCTTGTAAATATTCAAATTACTAAATTTGGCAAAAATTAAGGTTTGTGTAATAAGAGGTTATATAAATTAAAATATAAATAGTATAATAATAGTGTTCATAAAAAAAAAATTAAAGAAAGGAAAAAAAGAAGTTAAACTAATGTAAGAAGTAAGAAAAAATAATATATTTATAATAATAATAATAATAATAATACTAAAAATTATAAAATAATAAAAAAATAAAAATAAAAAAATCAAGATGGCTCGTCAATATAGCACTTTCTAGGCTTAATACAGTAATGGCCAAAATGCCTTGTATGAAGCTTTGGCAATTGCTCATCATGCGAATGAAAGGTATAAAAGTTTTTTTTTCTTTGTTTTGTTTTTAATTTTTTTTTTATAATAATATTAATAATAACATTTATAATAATAAGGTTGATAGTTGAAGTTAAGAGATTAAAAAGATGCATTAGAAGTTTGAAAAGAGAAATTAAGGAGTTAAATGACATTATCAAGAAGTAGCAAAATAAAATTGTGAAGAATGTAGCAAATGGTTGGCAGTTGAAGGAAGAATATAGATGGTTATTGTTTGTTAGAAATAGGTTAAGAGCATGGTTGAAAAATGCAAAGGAGGAGCTTCATATTGAGAAGACAAAGAGAATTAATTTGGAGAGTTGAATTAGAGAGAGCAGTAGAAGAGATGTATGTAGATGCAAAGAAAAGGTCAAATGATATAATTGTATAGAAAATTTTCTTCTTTTTTTTGTTTTTCTTTTTTTTCCTTTTTTTTATAATAAAATATTATTTCATATTTGAACTATTGAGTCCTATAATTGTTATGTATAATATTTTATTAAAGGCTATACATTAATTGGTGTCTTTAATATTTGTCTCTCTTTAGTATAAAATTTGTAATTATTCACTAAATTTAGATAAAAATTAAAGTTTATAAAATATAAGGAACAAGAATAAAACTTTGATGAAAAAAATAAAAATAAAAACTTAATCAAGAAAATTTTAAAAAATAAAGGTAAGATAATAATAATAATGAAAGTAAATAAAATAATAATATTGTAATTATAATAATAATAATAGAAAATAAGAAAAAAATGACTTGCAATTATTAAACTACTTGTTCTCAAAGAAAAAATAGCCAATATGCCTTATATAAAACAATCAATATGCTCCAAAATGAAAATTGAAGGTAATAATAATATAATGATAAAATAATAAGAATAATAATTAATAATAATAATAGCAATAATGATAATTTAGGTTGAGATGAGAAGTAAGCAGATTAAAAGCATGAATAGCAGTATTAGAAGAAGAAGTAAATTGTTTAGAAGATAGAGTAAAGAATTTAGAAGATGCAATAGAGGATAGAGAAATGTATATTGGAGAGATTGAATAAAGAAATCGGCAGAGAAATAGCCAGTATGCAAGTTTGGTAGCTAAGCAAAGTACATTGAGATCTGAGGTGAAGAACTTGCAATTTTTGATAGAGAATATTCTGGTTCCAAATTAAATTTTTTTTTAAAATAATAAATTTTGTATTTGTTATCTTTTCTCTTATTTTTATTATTTTGGTCATTATCTAAGAATTGTGCTTACTAAATTACAAATTGCTCTTAAGTTATTTGTAAAGATTTTTTTCATTTCTATTACAACAATCTAACTTGAATTTTTTTAACATTAGATTTAAAAGAATATAAAGAGCTTTTTGCTATTTTAAGTGCAAAATTTTCTTAAACAATATCTTGAAAGTTATTTGATTCAATTGATTGTTATAAGAATAAGTATAGTGATATGAAGAGATATACTCTATTCAAATAGTTTAAATTTTTTGCACAGTATTTATTAAACCTATCAGTATTAGGCTACATATGTATCTTACAAATTTTTCTAAAAAAATACTAGAATTAGTAGAATAGATAACACATCTTAATTTTTTAACAAAATTGTTCCTTCAGAATTAAATATACATCTTGTTGGTTGTTGCAAAGGTAGACATTTGAAGATTTTACATACTTTGGTTTCAATTGTGATTGTTTTTCTAATCAGTATCTCTAATTACAGCTTCTTATTATTTTTAGATTTTAATATAATTACCCTTGTTTTAGTTATAATACTGTTTATTTTACTTGAATTTTGAGGCTCTTTTGCAGGTTCTAATCTCTATTCAATAGCCTTTTTCTCATCTTTGAAAGTGCTTATACCATTTTGATACCACCTTTCATGTCTGCTCAAATTAATATCTTTAGAAGAATTCTGGGACCATTCTGACATTTTGTGATTATTTCTTTTACTTGATTTAATTTATCCATAAACTTTTCAACTTTCTTCTTCCAGAAATTATACATGATGTCCAAGAGCCTTTTGATATCAGTAGGTATTTGTACTTTGACTTTACTTTCTTTTAACATTTTCTTCACTTTGTTAATGAATTTTTCTGCTTTTTCTGTAATACTGACACATCTTTCTTCTTTGATTATTTTTGTTGTGATCGATATATTTTTGGTGACTTCATCTTTACTGAAATAATATTTATTCATTTCAAGTTCAATCTTATTTTTATTGCAAGGTCTAATTTCTTCATCAGCTTCTTGTTTTGATAGCTTATTTTTGTCATTATTATTTATATCATCAAGCTTATCATTATTATCATCATTATCTTTATTAGTTTCATCTGCTATATCGTTATCATATTCAAACTTTTTCATCCAGTTTAAACAAGGATCATCTTTTTTTTTCTTTATAGATACATCTCTGAATAATGGCTTTATACTAATTAATTAGATTTTAGAGAAGAGGTTTTAGATCTAATTTTTCTTTCTCAAATCAAGCACTGTATTTTCAGAAGACCTTTTTACAGATTCATCAAAAAATATAATAAGGATCAAAATTTTTAGAGGTAAGCTCTTTCTTGTTTTGAGACAATGGCAAGAGATCTTCTAGATTTGAAACTTCTAAAGATGCAAGAGGTAGATTTTTCTTTTTTGTAATGGGAACTACTTGAATATAGAGAGATAAGTATATAACTGATATATCTTCATCACTATTTTTTATTGGCTTTTCTCTATCTATTAAATCCTCTAATATCTTAAGAACTAATTTTAAAGCTTAAGGAAGCTGCTCATTATTGATGTAATTATTTTTAAAGGCTCATTAATGAGTGTTGAAATTTAGTAGTTTGTTTATTATATAAGTCTTAGTTAGAGCAATACATTTTTTATCTAACTCTTCTATTTTAGAGCATTTACTAATTATATGTTTTATTATATTACAATAAGTACATCAAAATATTTTTTTAAAAGTTTTTTGGTATAGTTTAAATTTTATGAATTTTCTTGGACTTGTTGTGATAAGGTCTTTTTCATTCGATATTGAGTGCTTTTTTTCAAAGGTTGATATGGTCTGGCTTGACTAATAGTAGGTGTTTGATTTTGATCATAAAAAGTCATTTTGATATAGTACTTGAATAGTTAAAATTTCATCATATAGATATAAAATAAAAAATAAATTTTTCATCTAGGTTTTCAATACTTATTGCAGATTAGGATCACATTTACTAAGATATACTTGGTAGAAATATTGCACAAGGTCTTTAAGAGGTTATATTTAAAATTTCAGCTCAAACAGAGCAAAATTGATTGACTTCACTTAGTACCAAAGTTTTCTAAACTTTCTCTTTCTTTGCAGATCTTTAAAGAAGAAAAATGCTGTCAACACATTTTATAGGTTTCAGTGGTGTTTATATCTTATAATAAGCTTAGAACAAAGTTGCAGAATATTTTAACAGATATATCTTTAAAATGTTAGCTCAAATGGAGCAAAATTGATCAACTTTAATTAGTACCAAACATTTTTTAAATTGGATGTTTTCTTTACAAAATTTCCCAGGTAGAATAATATATCTCACAGTCACCACCAATTTGTTATTTGATATCCACTTCTTTAAAGATAATAGGTAACTAGAGTGACTGTAGCTATTGAATACTTTATGTAACCCAAACTAGTATCTGTATTTTGGCTATATTAGTATGATGTTTTTACAAAACTTAATAATGAAGGTTTAAGGCAATTTGCAATTACAAAAGAGCTAACAATTAAAAGTATATGAAGATACTAGTAACTGTTCAGAATTTGGTATATAAAATGTATTTTATTGTTGAAAGTATATGAAGATATAATGTTAAACTCAAGGTTCACATCTGCTGCTTTTATACTTTTCAATTTTTTAGAAATGTAACTGTCTATATCTAGTATCTATACTATAAACATTACAAATAGTACTAATTAGATATATAATATATATAATACAGATACTACATATAACACAAATAATATATATATGATATGTAAAATAAATAATATAAATGCTACAAATATGATATGTAATAGATATACTACATGTAAAGCATTTTGCGCAGTAGATTATCAGCTAATTAGATTGTAATACATGTAATCTATATATAAATTACTTAATCAAATCATATTTTTAATGATATTTTAGCTTTCTGTAATTGAATTTAAATAATATCACCACCTTTAGGTTTGTATCGATGAGCTGATTCTAATGGTAGTAGTTTTATTTTGATTGAATCGATGATTGTAAAGTTATACTTCAAATAGCTTCTTTTCTAATGTTAACAATAGTATTGAAATGAATAGATATTAGTGTTAGATTCTATAGGGAGGCTTTGGTAAGATAAATAATATTTCTTAATTTCTTAAGATAGTAATGTAAGTGAGATGCTTTAGAGAAAAATATGTGTTGAAAATTACAGACTATAATTTTTTATTTGGGATATATTGAAGTGCTGCAGAAATAACACTTGTTTAAATTTTGTGCCAAATGCATTCATGTGATTCTGTTGTGTTTGTATTGAGTGGTGTATGGTTTGCTTGAAGATTGATGAAATTTGGTCAGTATAGTTTTGCTATAATTCTTGACTCATGTTTTTGTATAGAAATACTCTTTTACAAGTTCAGATTGTAGTGCATCTTTTTTCAGTAAATATATATGAGAATGATAATGAAAAGACTAAGATCTTGTGATCATTTTCGGTATTAGTTTTTGGATCATCAGTATAAAATAAAGTTAAGTATCGAAGAATTGAATAGTTAGCCTATATATAATAATACTGCTTTTATGTCTATTGCTTTGCCAAGTAACTGTGAAGAACTGTGTATGAGTTGCCAGTTTATATATATTGTTATACTGTAGAAATTATTGTAATTTATATTTAATAGAAGTAAAATGAATGTTATTGTTTTCTGCATTAAAGTCTTCTATAACAATAGGTTGCAAGCCTGCTGTTATTGCTTGTTGGATCTATTAATTGATAGTGTTTTGAGTTTGTAGACAAAGTTAATAATCGTCACTAGGTAAATAAATAGAAATAATTTAAAATTTAAGTCATGCTTAAAGGAAAGGTTAATAGCAATAGCATAGCCAGAAAAGATAAGAATATTATATATATAGAAGTTGAATTGTTTGTTTAGCATTATGGCTGTACTAGCTTTAGAGCTATCAGTATATGATCAATAATATAAGAAGTATTTAGATTTTAAAAACTTTGTATTAGTGTTCATACTGGTGATTTTGGTTTTAGTTATGCTTATAATGCTTAAATTGTTGGAGAGACAATAATCTTCTCAAACTTATTGCTTGAGATTGACATTGTATCCCCAGACATTATATGTATATATAGCTATTTCAAATGCCTGATTAGGTGTGATAATTCTTAAATGGTTGAAGGGAGTTTAGATGGTGGTATATTATTATTAGGTATAGTATTTGATCTTGTATGAGAGAATATATTGCTTATATTATTTGACCTAGGGGAGAAGGAGAATTAAAAGAGTGAGTAGATATATTTGTTTTGGATTTTAATAGAATATCATAGGGGTCATATAATATAGAAAAAATATAGTGATTAGGTAGAATATCAGAATCATTTAGTAAGTATATATGTGCTTCTGTTTTATCATTATTAACTGTAATAAGAAGTTAATTTGCAAGATGCTTAGCATTATTTTGTAATAAGTGTTGTCTAAATAAGTTAATTATTTGTAGTTCTCTTAATATAGTATTTGAGTTATTTATTATAGTATATTTCCAAATCATAGAGCTCTAAAGATGTTGATAATAATCTGAATAGACTTTCTTCTATAGGAACGCTCACCAGTTTATGCTCGGCTTTCACAGCTGTAAAGGTTTCTATAGTCTAACATGTATGTTTGGTCTGACTGTCATTATACTGGTCCTTCATGTAATAGGGGTAGCTGATGTTTTGAGAACCACTCTGACCCGAAAGTCTTGAGTGTCTTATCTTCTAATTTTAGACAGTTTACAGAAGAAAGTCTTATAGTAATTGTTTATATTGTTCATATATTATTCTTATTTAAGAGGTTATTTGTTTGTGTTTGAAGTGTTTGTGTATAGTGGTTGTTTGTAACATATTTGGTATTTAGTAATGAGTGTCATTATATAGTCCTACTCTATATATGAGTATAGACTCTTATATAGTCTTATTATATCTGTCTATCTCACCATCAATCAGATACATGCTATACTTGAGATTTGCAAGCAGTTCTTCCTTATTTATATGTATCCAATTAGAGTCAGATACTTCTAATCATTATTGGTGTAACTAAAGAGTACAGTGTTTGCTCTATACCAGTATATCCAATTAAGTTGATATTTTCATTCCACAGAATTTGCAGATTTTTAATAATTCAACAATCATCTTTCAGTTGGAATTGAACTCTAGACCTGCTGCTTGGAGGTAACAACTTGATCACTTCACTAAGTCACTACACCCCAAAATTTTCATTTGCTATGAACAATATAATATTTTTATTATATATACTACTAAAAAAATCTTGCACTTATATAATATAATATGTGACAACTCAAGATCTAGAATAAACTAAAAATGATTTTTTTTTGTAGTCAAGGTTAGTCTCTTTGGTTTCCTGCTTTATTAAATTTAAAGAATCATGTGGTGCCCTTTTTAAAGGGGCCTCAGACAAGTACATTCTGATGAAAGTACATTCTAGCCATATCTGCATCTTTTGAATGCCTAATTAAGTATCTACCTATTACTAGGTTCTATATTAGATGCCATATCTATAAGCCACTATTACTTAATTTAGCTGATTAAAACCTCTGATCTGAGTTTCCTATGTCAATCTATCTAATCTTACTTAGAACATGTGATGCATAAGTTAGTCCAAGTTTTAAGATCATCATGTGCTACCTATAGAACTACTGGTCTTAACCAATTCATCCTTGAGTACATCATCTGCTAGAGCAGTTTGGTATATACTATTACCGTATTATCTAGCCTTCTTTAATAACTTATGCTGAGTCTAAGGACAAGTACTTGCGAGCCGAAGCCACTACAGTTACCTACTGCCACCCTTAAAGAGTTTGTCCAAACCTCAGCACGCACTATACTGACTATTCTCTGTACACCCATTATTTCAAACTTCCAATCCAGATGTCCTGGAAGGGCTGCAACCTGCTCTTGATTACCACAGTTGGGTTCTTTTTTCTCCGGTTACTCTTCAGCAGCCAGTTTAGTAAAGTGCTTTGTCAAACACTTCGGTCCTATTCAGTTTTCCAGTTTACTAATTGATAATCCTTTACGTAGTACTGCTAAAGATCTGTACTACCTCTCTATTTAGGTCTTGCCAGGTGAACTTCTGTGTTCGCTAACTTTAGATTTACACAGCCACTTCACTTGGGTTTTGTGTAACCTATACATTATACTAATATTTTACAGCCTCTCAGTACAGGCTGGTATGACCAAATTACAAATGTCAATCTGTTCATTTACACTTATAGTCGCTATAACACGTTCTGGAATTCAAATTTTCACTGTTGGTAGAATTCAAACTCTGATCACCATTACTTGGAGATGCGACAACTTTAAGTTGCTACACCCAACTAAAAATGATTTAATACATTTAATTTAAACAAATTATTATATAATTCATCGCTATATAAAATTATAATAAATAAAGTTTCTTCATTAAATTCCAAATGATAAAGTCAAAATCTCCTGTAACACATAATAAAGTTATCTTAAATGTAAACTACAAATGAATAAAATTGAACCTATTTATTAATAAAAATAAAACAAAACAATAAATATTTAGCCTTTTTATTGTGTTTTTAGATAATACCAAAAACTCAACTTTGAACTTATAAGTTCAAAAACCTGAAATATAAAACTACTTACCAAATGATGTCTTCATATTTAAGTAAAGCTTTGAGTGTTTGTAATCTGTTTTTAATCTATATTGCTATAAAGTTATTATTACTTTCAAGCTTGTTTTTCAAACTAATTAATTCACCTTTGGCAAGTTAATTAGGAATCTAAACACTTATATTTATTGTACATTAACATTTTTCTAGCTTAACAATTATTTCTAAGTGAAGAATACTTGGGTAAAGTGAATTTCAGAAATACATAAGATATTTAAAGCTTCATTTATGAAGAGTCTTCTGTTATAATATAAATGAGAATTACATTTAAAAAAAAAATTTACTACGTTAAAAGAAAAGTACTCTAAACTGTATAAATTTAATTGAATAAAATTGACCAATCATGAGAAAGTTAGCCTATATCCTTTAACTCCAAATATCTTGGAATTCACTAAGTCAATTTTGATGATTTAACTACTATTAGAACCTGAAAAATCTTCTCTACAATATTACTTAGAAGTCTAACAAACCCTAACTTAATAAAAACTTCTTTAATTTTAAAAAAATTAATTTTTTTTATATTTATATCTTTAAATTCAAATATTTTAAATAATTAAAAATAGAAAACTTTGTGTAACTATGGTGAAAATAGCAATTATCTATAATGAAAATAGTAGATCTCTAAATATATTATATACAAAGTTTTTTATTACATCTATTTCTTTTAAGTGCTTGTGAACTTAATTTGCAAAAGTTCTGTTAATACCTAAATATTTAACAATTTTTTGAATTAATAAGCCCTCTAAAGTTTTTTTCATTTGCAACAAAGATGCTTTAAAAGTAGATATGCATATGTAGTTTTATAATATTCCCTATAAAATAATTTGACTCTGTATTAAATATTTACAGTATGTTTATTGGATATTTATATTTTTTGTATAATAAGCATTTAATTAAACATTATTTTAATGTCACATAATGAAATATTATAAGAATAAACTATATTTGGAAAATTGACACTATTTTGAACAATTTTAGAACAAAAATTTTATAGAAATTTTATAGTAGAAAATATAAACTTATATTTTTGGTTTTCATATCCCGGCCAGGTCAACAAATAGAAATTTAAAATTTTTACTTTTTTAATATATCAACCAATTAAATCCTCTATGCATTTCATGTGACAAAACAAAGTTGAATTATAAATTTCTTGCAAAATAGTGACATTTTCAGTTTCTAATCTTTTTAGCATAACTCTATTATTATATAGGTACTATCTAAATGCTAATTCAGCAATATACTTTATAGTATATAATTAAAAGCATATATACTCAACCTTAATTATCAGTATTCATATATATTTTGAACTGAATTGCACTTGATTTATTTTAAGAAAGAACCTATTTATAGACAGTTATTATATTTAATTCGACTAGTATAATTATCAATGAAACATTAATTAAAATAAGATCATTATAGTATTAGCTGAATAAAAAATACAATTAAAAATAGCATAAAGTATGGGGCTTTGTAGTTGAAAGAGTAGCAAAAATATGATTTAAGATATTTATTATGTTCTGAAATTTGTATTTATTAGTTAATAATTTGGAGTATTTTCATGCTGAAATTTATCTAAATCTTGATTATCATGCCAAAATATAGTTTTAAGATAATGGTCTGTTTGTGAATAAAGTCACAAGTCAGAATATTATTGCAAGTCCATGTAATATCAAGTCACTAGACTTGTATATAACAAAATATTATTTGAGTAACCTAATAATCTGCATTGATTTCTTTATTCTTTAAATTTTCTGCTTGATATTGTGTTAAGCTACGTTGCAAGAACAAGCCATTTTAGTAAGTTTTTTTGAATATAATGGAAGAAACATAAGAGACACCTATTGAAATTAGTAGTGAAGCAGCTATCTCGCAGCTATCTCACAGCTGAAATTAATAATATAGTAGACTAGAACTGTCTATGAACATCAGATTTGGGAGCAATGTGTTTTAAGTGTAGTCTCTGAGATGAAGGTAGTAAATCAAAACTAGTAAACTGCTTAGAGGTTTCTAAAATGAACCAAATTCAAAAAGAACTTGGAACAACTAGAAAAGAAAAAGGGAAATTAGTAGGCCAAGATTTTGATGAAGAGCATGTAAAAAAAAAAGAACCTCTCCTCAGAAGGATTTAATTATCAAAATGAGGCTTTTTTTGCCTATATGGAGAATAGGTTAGAGGAAAAGATCGATGAAAAATTGGGTGCAAAGTCTTGAATAGAAGCTTGTAGCAATGGATAACAAAGATAAACAGAGCAAAAGCAATTAAAACAAGCTTTCTGAAAAGGAAGTAAAAAGAGCACAGGATTAATATGAGTATAATTCAGTGTATAACGCTGTTGCTTCAAAAAGCATTCCAAGAAAACTCAAAAAGAAAACAGCTACATCATATAATCAAGCCAGTCTTTTGTAGTGCATTAGCAATATAGGGAAATATAACAAAAACAAAGGTGAAAAGCAGATCTTATCTAAAAACTAAAGCCACTCTCTGTAAACCAAGTATTGAAATTAAGACTCTTAAGCCTCACAAGTGATGATTCCAAATAGATCTTTCTTCAAGAAAGACAAACAAGTGACACTTGGAGGATAATTACTAGAATAACAAATCTGAGCAAGAATAGAGATGCATTTATTAATGTATTTATATTAGTTTGTTAATATATTTACATTAGAACTTATGGTAACACTTATTATATGGAGTTGTAGAGAAACTTATCGCTAGATGAATAGATATGGAGTTATCTATCTCGCATGATAATTAGATATAGAGAACCACTTGCAAATTTAAATGAATTATTAGAAATTAAAACAAATGATACTGTTGATATTAGAAAAGAAGCTATTTGAAGTATAACTTCACAACCATCTATCCGATATAGATAATAATCAACCTCCTTTTGTTGAAAAAAGTATCATGGAGAAAGATATTATAACTACTCCAATTCTGGCTGGAGATGGGTTGTATGATGACGAGAGGACATGTTCATTGGGTTTTTGGGCGAAATCAATAAACAAACATCTGATTATTTTGTAACTGCAGGACATTGCGCTAAAACAAATAATAACCCGTTTTACCATCGTTCATGGAGCGATGGATCTTTCAACAAAACTTTTATTGGTTACATGGAATTGAAAAGTATAACCTTGCTCAACGTTGGTTTAATCCCTATAAATGATACGGAAATTATGAACCAAATCCCGTGATTCTGTATAAATAAATTCGTGACATAGTCTAGAGCTTAATTGACCCAAGTTACTCGGACCAAATCAAACCACGCCTCAATCGAAGCCTACTAGCTAGGGTATAGAGGAAAGATTTTGCTAAATTTAGTAGATTCTGTGTTGGATTTTAGAGTAAAAGCGACCCCTTGTTAGCTTAGTTTTTATTGTCATACCGGTTTTCACTGTCACACCGTCCAGTCTCATAATGATTGGTCCTAATCAGTCCTGGACCGCAGTCCAGTCTAACTTTTTAAAAGTCTGTCAGTCTTGGACCAAGACGGATTGTACGGACCGATTAACAGCCCTAACTAGAACTACTAGAACTACCACTTAAATCAAGTTTTAATTCAAACTTTCTAACAATTTCCTCTAATGGTACATGTGCAGCAAACGCGCCACCCCCTTTCGGAATTCCATTTAGACTCACATGTTGCAAATCTTGTTTATAAGTAAACATGGGCCCTCCACTGTCACCGGGACCACCTCTTACGGTTGAATAGGTTAATGGATATTGTAAAATACCATTATTATATGTCCAAAATCCATTGAATGCCACTATAAATCCACAAGTAACATGTGAAGTGAAGCCAGACTTACATATATGTGCACCTGTACTGAATACAGCTTCGTCATCAGCGACAATCAACTCTTCAATTTGATCAGAATCAGTGTTTCTTATAACCACTGCTTTATGGATTGGTTTTATAATTTCCGTATCATTTATAGGGATTAAACCAACGTCGAGCGGGGTTATACTTTTCAATTTCACGGAACCAATAAAAGTGTTGTTAGAAGATCTATCATCCCATGAACGATGGAAAAACGGGTCATTATTTGTGTTAGCGCAATGTCCTGCAGTTACAAAACAATTGAATGTTTCGCTTATTGATTTCGCCCAAAAACCCAATGAACATGTCCCCTCGTCATCATACAATCCATCTCCAGCCAGAATTCGAGTAGTTATCATACTTCTCTCCATGATATTTTTTTCAACAAAAGGAGGTTGATTATTATTTATATCAGAAACATTTCTGTGAAGTACAGTTTCGTTATATTGACTAATTTGTTTGATGGCATGGAAAAACTCTCTATTTTGATTATCATGTGATTGTTTCGATTCTAAAAAGATGATATTACTTTGTGTAGAAATGAAACAATTAATTTCAAAAGATTTAGTTTCATTAGCTATATTTAATATTTGCTCAAACACTTGTCTTAATGTTGCTATGGAATTTTTTGCTGGTCGAAAATCAAAGTAATGAAATTGTTGTGGAAAATTTGATGCTAAAGTACGATTAATCAAATCCATTTGATCGTTCAGTACATTAATGTATATTTTATTCCTACGTAGGTTTATGAAGTTCCTTCCTATACTTGTATTATTTCCTTCTAGTAATGCCTGTACGAGTCTATCTAGCTTTATTAAGTTCTTTTCGCGTAACAATAGCTCAGGTAACCCACTATAATTTGCAGCCCATAATTTCGCTAATGGTTCATCATAAGCATGAGCCGTTGGATAGTTTTGTAAAATAGAAATAATTAATAACAAATTAACTAAAAAGGTAATTTTCATAGTTGTAATAGTTTATAATATATAAAAGATTAGATTTTGTCATTAACCAAAGCGCATATTCCAGTATTAAATACTTTTTGTGGGATTTACAAATAACGATAATGGCCGAAAAGTGAAAATAATTACCAATACGGACCCAAATTAAAATGGGTGCTTCTAGGCATCTCTCGCAGGAGATATATATCTCCATAGGGAGATGTATATCTCCTGCCAATAGCGATCCACAATTTAGTGCAACGTAACACGATC
>CAJVPZ010000240.1:0-21942 GCA_910592135.1 Racocetra fulgida | reverse complement strand
TATGCACCCTTACTCGGACAAATTCCGGGCTGAAGATCACTTTCGATGTACATCGGAACCAATGGAATTACAGAATTCTGTGTAACAATACTAGCTGCCGAACCAATTTTGTCACGGCAGATTCTCAATTTTGATTGGCTAACGACCGTGATTTGCAATGTTTTGGCAAGTCTGGTAACTCACCCATAAAAAAAAATTTTCCGGAACGCGATTTTTAGCCAATTAGATTGAAGGATCAGGTGTAACATAAAATCATAACAATCAAATTAAGCGAAAGATTTTAAAGTAATAAGCTTCTTCTTTAGGGTTAGGAATACGGCTAAGCGAGGATATAGCTTATATCAAAATTACACAAGGAATTTTTTTTGTTAGAACGCAGAAGGCAGTTTCATAGGCAAAATTTCGAGTTATAAGTGATTTTTTAAAAAGACGTGATTTTCACGTACACCTGATCCTTTTATCTGATTGAACTACCCCAGGATCGCCACCAAAAATTTTCACGCTCACGTGCTGATCTACAGGAATTATCCATTAGGTGATGATAATTTGGTGTAACATAACACGATCAGGAAAATTCAAAACAAACGTTCGTTTTTGAGAAAATTAGGAAAAATGCTTGTTTTCCGAAAATTAGCATAAGAAACTACCTTCTGCGCTCTAACAAAAAAATTTCCTCGAGCAATTTTACTATATTTACCACTAAATCATAACCCTCATACTAACCCTAATCCTACGTAAATAAACTTTAAAGAATTTACCGCATATCACGTGAACGTGAAAATTTTGGTGGCGATGCAGGGGAAGATTATATAGATCACCAATCAAAATCATGAGATTTTGTTTACACGGCTGAAGAAATAAAAAAATCAAAAAAACGAAAAAATATGAAAAACGGCAGTCTAAACCTGTCTTGGTATATTAATAAAAAATGTCGGGAAGGGAATTTTTCATTTTCCCGACAATGTCAAAACCCAGACAATTAGCCCCGCATTAGATTAGGATTAATGTTAGTTCTGGTCAAGTTTGATTCTATTAGGTGATCGATGATCCCAACGGATCATCGTAGTTTAAAAAATTCATATTTGTGGTCACTTATCGTTATTGAATGAAATAGAGATTTTTTCTGGTGATATAGGCTGGCTTATCAGCCGGGTGGGCGGGTTGCCTTTGACCAGGGCACAAAATTTTCGGGTGATGTAACCTGCTTTTTTTTTCGGTAAAAACTCCTGCAATGTATTTATAAAATTTTAAAACTACGCTGGAAGTCAACTTAACTAAACGGAACCTCCGGTATTTTACAATAGAATTTTGTGCCCTGCCTTTGACCCATATCTCTGTGGTCCGGTCCAGTTGAAATAGTGAATTTTTTCATCCAATAGAAATTCATTATATAACTAATAATTATTGGTTAAAAGCATGTGTAGAACGTTTTCATGCATCCATAAATGCGATTTTCTAGTGACCGAATAGTGCGCAAATATTGTAACTCAATTTCATATTGAGATCAAAATTATATTTTCATTTTTGCAATTTTATTTGGCTAAAAAATTTGTTAGTAATATGGTCAGCCCGGTCGACCAGCCCGAGTAATTTTGGCGGCCGGATCAGCCCAAGAGTTTGGCATCTGCCAATGTCGCTATTAATAATAATAATACGTTTTTGATCATAAATTGGCCAACCATAGAAGCAGTAAAAAAATATACAGTAATTGAAATTTAAATCTTTAAATATATATTAAATTTATTAAAACGATATTACTTCAACCAAATTAAATGAAAAACAGCTATTTCTTAGCTGGAAGGTCTGCCTCTAGAGCCTGATCGGAAGTGATCTGCAGCCCTGGAATTTTCTTGACATAAGGGTACCCACCCTTGTCCATACCGTGGGTCACGAGGTACATGTGCAGCCCGGAACGTTGAATGGCCACCTCTTGGTGAACCATTACCTCTGCCTCTTCCTCGCCCTCGCCCACCACCTCTCACAAACTCGTAATCTTCTCTTGCCAACAATGGTGGATCTAATTTAACATTTCTTAAAAGAACAGACTTATGCATTTGGTGACTTGTTTTTGCAGGAAGATTATACACAACACTAATGGCAAAGCAATTTAACAGTTAGATAACAAATTTTAATACTAAAAAATAGTTAAAAAATTGTTTATACCTTAATGACCTATCGTTAACAATATCATGAGTGTTTTTGTCTGGCAAAGGTGTATAGAAGGTACTTTCCGGTATACAGTTTGGGTCGCGTGAAACAAATCCAACCAGCTTATCACTGATCATAGGGTCTAATGGAACGGGCTAATATATATTTTTATTATTTACAAATTTTTGGCAATGACCTTATCAACATAATGTGGTATAAAAATTTACCTCTTCACTTTTTCTCTTAGAATACAGTACGCACAACGCATCATACAATTTATGCTTGTTGCTGAAACACAAAATCTCCGATCCCAGGGTATTTCGTGCAATTTCATCTGCAGCTAGATGAGGATATAGTGACTCTACAGCCTTCAGTAAACGTTCTTCTTCAATGAATGGGAGCAATACGACACCTAAAAGAAAGGCAATAAAATAACAAAATATTAAGGTAACATTCAATATATGAAGAATTTACATTTATTACATACCTTGCCAAGCATATCTTTTCCCATTTAAGTCTATCCTGAAATCACTAGGATAGAAATCAATTATTTCGCTGTCTTGACTAGTCATTAGTTGGTGAAATGGTACGGGCAAATGTTCTTTACTATGTTAAAAATATATAATTATTAGCGAATGTCGCTTTTTAAGATCCGAAACAGAGTAAAAAATTATTATTAAAAGTAAGTTATTTACCTGCCAGCTGGTAATACACCCATTAATTGTTCAAATGGTTTAAATGGTTCACCTAGTTCGAAATTTATTTTTAGATCACCAATATCAATGAAGTCGGAAGCAAAAGGTGAATAGTGGTATGGATAGTACCACTTCCAAGACGGAACGCCCTATATTATTAAATGGTATGCATTAGTATATAGCCAAGAATTTCGGTTCGAAAATAACAATATAAAAAGACACATGCCTGGAAATAATATCGCAAAACCCAACATAGGCCTTCAATATAACTCCTTACTATGCTGAGAAGGTCAATGATTTAAAGTCAAATTATGAATCATATTAAAATAATGAGAGATATTACGTAATATGAATGGAATTTTTCTCAATATATTACGTAATACCTGTCATGCCATTAATAAAAATATAAAATATTACTTTGAGCGAAATTGTTCATCAGGCAACTCGACATCAAATTTATCCTTGTAATATCGCTTTTTAAAGCCAGGCTCCCACAGTCTGATATATAAAAAATAAAAAATATAACTCATAAGCAACAACTTTTAACAAAAAAAAAAAAAAAAAAAAAAAAAAGACCAATACCTTATGGAGTCTTCTTGTTCTGCATCATCTGAGGGATCTACTTGAGCAGGTTCACCCGATTCTTCTATTATATTTTTAGCATCAACATGAGTTTCTTGAGTACTATCATCCGAAAATTTTCTTTTTGTCCCTGCAGAATTTGAAGATAGAATTGTATCTTCATCACTCGTTGACACTTTTAGAGTTTCCGTTGAGAATTGAGGTGTAGGTGTGATTATTGTCGTTTGAGAGGATTGAAGTGTAATCAAATTTTCGGTAGGCGTCGCATCAGAAGTGGCAGTATGAACCAGGGGTTCTACTCCATGAACCGGAGGGTCTACTCCATGAACCGGAGGGTCTACTCCATGAACCGGAGGCTCTACTCCATGAACCGGAGGTTCTAATCCACTCAATTCAGCCTTTAATAATTGAGCAGCACTCAAATTAGCCATACGTAGCGCCTGCCGATTGGCAACAACCTCTTGATTTGTTCTCGCACGGATTTGCGAGTCAAGACCTTTAACGGTAAGAAGAGGCATTCCAACGGGCAAATGATCTAAGCCTGACGCAGGGTATACACCAGTTGGAGAATATTTATCATTAATCCGTCGGCGCTTGGGCGCAGGTTGCGAGGCACGCCTTTGATTATCTTTAATAAAAAGATTTTAATAAAAAATTTTAATAAAAGTTTTAATATATTAAAGATTAATGGTTGAAATGTTATCATTTTACCTCTATGCCTTCTAATGAAAATTTCATCTTCCATTTTACCTAATTCAGTCACCAAATACTGCATCCTTTTTAGATCTACCTAATCATTATTAATATATAAACTTATATTTAATTTTCAAAATAAATAACTAAATAAAAAAAAAAAACCAATAAATAAAATAAAGTAAAATGAAAATCATATTCTATATACTTGCATTTCCACAATTTGTTATATATCCATTCATTACTTGTAGACAACGTTTCCATATAGATATCAAAGTATCTATTGCGCCCTCCCTTATTTCTAAGGAAGGTAAGTGCGGGAGAAAATCGTTTCCAACGAAAAAACAAAGAAATACCCAATCATCAATCGCATTTTCCAGGTCAAATGGCCAAGGCAAAGATGGTACTCTGAGTTCAATTCCAAGATATTCGCGAAGAGTCTCTATATTTAAAAGTACGTATGGTTTATTGTAATCCACATTTTTCCCATTATCTTTTGATTTTGGGCGAGTTACTAAATCGGCTTTACATAGTTATTATTATTTAAAAAAAAGATCGATAATAGTCAATTTATTTAATCAAATTATTAAGGCTATCACATGGTATTCAAAAATAACTACCTCTACATTGGTTGGCAATGTGATCCATGCGACCACATATATAACAACCCTTAAAACTGCCGTCATTAAAAAAAACATCTTCACGCAAAACTTTGAAGTGAGGTTCATGAGTACTCAACGAAAGCATAATCAAATCAGCATCCTGTTATCAAAACAAATTCTTAATTAATAGGAAAACTTATGCAGAAATTATTATCAAAAATACCCACCAAGCCATATATAACATGCCGTGTGTTAGGGTCATGGTAAGGACTGGAACGCTGTCCGCGAATGAAATCCATGATTTTATGTTCACCTTCACCTGGAACACTAGCATCAGATAGGATGACTTTTAACTATGTTACAAAAGAATTGAATTGTTAATGACAAAATTTTATGAAGCGAATCAATAATAATGATTAAAAAAAAACAAAAAAAAAAAAAACATAAGTTGAATTTACATTTTTCCAACCAGGATCATAATTAAGCTTTTCAGCGATCCAATATCGTAAGCATTTGGCAAGATTTGCCATAAAAGGAGTGCCTATAATGATTTTAAAAAATGAGAATAAATCGTACAATATACAAACATACTGCAATTTACGATCAGATCCGATAAATACCTGGCGTTATACAATTACTGTCGAATGATTTCTTTTGAATCAATTCCTCATCGATTTGTGTGCCAGATGCTATTGCATGTTGAAATAAGTCAATACATATAATTTATATTATTAATACATTATTAATACATACCTTTAAGATTTTCAATTTCCTTAGCTCTTTCTTCGTTTTTTATTCTATCTTCTTGTGCTGTACGAAAACGTCGTGATCGCTGTTGATTCATTTTGGCTCGAGGAGCCACACCATCTAATGCAATGATGAAAACGTTTTATTAATGCATTTTAAGAAAAAGAAAATTACTAATAACATAACAAGTCTTACCTATGGCAAGATATAAAACTTTTCTTGGCCGTACTATGCTAATAATTCTTTCTGTATATTTAAAGATTTCAATCATCATGTCGTCTTCAGTTTCTGGTGCTGGCTAATTAAATTAGAGAATTAGTCAATTAACTTCATTTTGATTGCTTATTCAATTAACTTCATTTTGATTGCTTATTCAATAAAGAACTGTGCATACCTTGCCTTCAGGATGACAGCAAGGATGTATTATACCATTCATGTCCAGGTAAAGGTTGTCAAATTCTAAATTATTAGGATTCGGTTTCGAAATGTCTATGGGAATCTCTACGCCATTGATCTCAGCTGGCAGTTCTTCGACGACCTTTTCAATGATTTTTGGATATTTTTTTGAAAGCCATCTATAAATTCGTTAATCTTTTGTAAATAAGCAAGATCTATTATACCATAATAAGGTTATAAGCCTACACTTACCTAAAAAGAGCCGGAACTCCCATTATGTTTTTTTTTTTGAACTATTGGAGATGCTGAACAGCGAGGAGAATACTCGAACGCTAAAAGAATAAACCTGTATTAATATAATTGTGGTGTAACGTCATTTGTAGTTTCAAATAGATCACGTGTAGCTGATTATGGCAATGATATGTGTGAAGTGCAATTTATATCAACTATTCTTTAAATCATTACATTTGGGTAATTATTTTTGAATTCAGACCAAAATGTTATTACGTCATATAAAATTGGTCCGGGTTCAAAAATAACCATTTAGATAAAATTATTGTCTTCTAAAATATACGTATAAATAAGATTGAAATTAAATATTTTCAAATTTAATAACGATAAAGTGTAAATACTTTAATTAAGTGTATACGTAAAATACTTAATGAAGTCTAATTCTGTAATTTAGGTAATATAATTTGATTCAGCGTTCCTGATGGATCTTCCTGATAGGGGAAAAAAATCGATTTACATACCGTTTCTGATAGGGCTTCCAAAATACTATACTATATAATGAAAAAAGTTAGTATTAGGGTTCGTTTTCAAATAAATTTTTTTTTAACTCGGTATTCCGATCCATCAGGAATAGTATTTTTGCGCCGTTGAATGATTATCTAATATATACTAAACTTTTAGCGTTAGTGTTAGAAAAAAAATTTTTAACCAATTAAACTTAACACAAGTCATGTGACTATCCCGAGACACCATTCCCCGTTTTTCGTGTAACATCAATCTTGATAGCAATAATATATTTTTTTTCGAACTTTAGACGAAGATATAACAATAACTAACTACTCATCCGAGCTTGATAAAATTTTTTTTTGTTTTAATTTAATAAGTCATAGAATTAAATAAAAAAATTCATCGACTTTAGGTAGTTAATTATCGAAATATTATCGCTCAAAGATTGAAAAACACGGTCTTGATCACCTAAAATTTTTTTAAACGAGGATATCTCGATAACTACCTATCCAAAATCGATGAAAAATTTTAATTCTATAGGATCATAGAATTAAAATAAAAACTTTTTAACGATTTTGGATAGGTAGTTAGTAACAATGATCCTCCCGTGATCTTGATATAGTGATCGGGGATATCCTCGTTCAAAGTTTAAAAAAAATTTAAGCGATCATCAGAAGACCGCGGTTAAGTTTTTTTCAAACTTTGAGCTATAATATCTCAATAACTATCTACCTAAAGTCGATGAATTTTTTTATCTAATTTTATGATTTCATTGAATTAAATAAAAAATTACATCGATCTTGGATAGGTAGTTATTATTACTCAAAGTTTGGAGAAAACTTAGTCGCGGTCTTGATATCTCGATAATTACCTATCCAAAATTGGTGAAATTTTTTTTATTTTAATTCTATGGAATCATAGAATTAAAATAAAAAAAATCTCATTAAATTCTATTAGGCCATGCAAAATTAATTAATCGGTTTTCATAATCCGGTCTTGTTAAAATTTGAAAATTTGTAAAAATTTTAATAACCGAGTGGATTTTTAAAAAAATTTCATAAAATTTTTATATACATGATGTGTGGCCTTAGATAGATATCGAGATATCTTCGTTTAAAGTTTTAAAAAAAATTAGTCTCGTTTTTATTTGATAGCCATTTTGAATTATGACATGATTTCAAACGAAGCTATCTCGACAACCATCCAATTATTTTAATTCTACAGATTCGTAGAATTATAATAAAAAATTCGCATCAGATTCCGTTTGTTAGTTGTTGATATCTTTGTTTAAAGTTTTTTTTTAAAACAAAAATTAGCCGCATTTCTATTTGATAGACGTTTTAAATTATAACACGATTTTGTATAAAATTTCTAAAAAAAATAAATAGATGTATCGAACTAATGCACGAAGAATCTATAATATTATTAAGATACTATGTACTATCTGATATATTGCATGTTATAAGCTTATAATTGTGTGGATTTTTTGTGAACTCCTGACAGAACTCCTAATCATGGAGACATTATTTTACGAAAATATGATGTATGTACTGTACATGCAATGCTAAACGATAATACTTTAATTAAATCAAATCTATATCTTTGTTGTCATAATACAGTATAACCGATTTATAAATATCTTTGTTACGCGTAAAATTATTTATTTTCCTAACAATACTTTTCAAGAAATAATGTAAACGGACTACCATTATTATTCAAGTCCAAATATTTACATAGAACTAGAACTAATTCTATTTATCCTATTACTTCTGTTTTAGAGAAGGAAATATATTCAGATATGTAAAATGCATTAAATTATAAGACATTTAACGAAATATATACATACGAGTTGCACGTAAAGTCTTCCATGCACTTGTTTCTCAAACTCAATTCGCTCATTCTGTAAAATTTTATTAAATAAGCATAAACGGCAAGATAAAAAACATCGAAACACATACAAGTAAGTTATTTAAGCATACCCAGAATTCCTCTTGTCCTTTTTGAAAGCCATTCTCTGAAAACTATTGCTCCAAAGCGGTCAGAAAAACCCAGGTAACAAATCTGCTAGCTTCCAAATCATAATCTTATTTTAGATATTGTGACCAGGTAGAATTCTACTCATGATATGTTAGCATGGACACTGGAAATTCGTGAAGCATTAGACGCAACTGCAAGCTTAGATGACCTTAAATTATTACAGCTTAGTAATGACGAATGGGTTAAAGAAATAATAAACATTTTAAAGATGGTTATATGAACAACCAATATGATTTCATCCGCAAAGTATCCAATGCTCTCTTCCACTATACCATTTTACAATTATTTAATTAATCATATTATAATAATCCCAACAACTCGTTATGAAATTACTGCTGCAATGAACGCAATTCTAAATATTTATAACATTTTGATCCACAATTAAAAACTAGGTTATTATGAGGAACATAAATTGGGTCAAGAATTATTAAAAATATTGAAACTGTTTTTAATATTTATAAAAATAATTATAAACCATGCTCTCATGAAGATATCAATTATGAACCATGCTCTCACGAAGATATCAATTATAATCAGGCAAATAATATTATTAATGATGATTCTCTCTTGGATTATATTTACGGAAATAAAAAAAAAACAAGTAAAATTGAACAGCAAAATTGAAGTTGAATTGTATTTGAGTACTCCATGTGCAAACCAAAACAAAATATTCTTAAATGGTAGAAGAATCGCGAATCTGAATATCACGCATTTGGTTATGATGGCTAGAGACTATCATGCAATTATTGCAACTAGTATTCCAGTCTATATATCATGCAATTAGTATTCCAGTCAAACGGTATTTTCTGATGAAACCGACTTAATTGATGTTAAAGATGTTAAAAGTAGTCTTTGAACGGATACTATTCGTTCATACACGTGTCTAAATTCATGGTGGGAATAAAGTGTTATTTAAAAAATCATTTGAGGCCACCATCTTAAAGCATTAATAATATATATAAACTCGTACAACTTCAGAAATTATAAAATGTTAAAGAATGGCATAAATTAATTGTAATTAAAAGTATATATATATTCATTTCATTTTATTTTTATATATATATTTTTTATTAGCATTAGTATCAGACAAAGCGATAGTAAAATTCTGATAATTTAAGTAGTCAGTAAAAACGCGGGTCTTGTTCTGGTCAGGTATGGGCCAACCGATCAACTACTCTGACGACCGTTTCGGAGCATTACTGAAAGCCTTACAATTAATTGTTGAGCTTCCTCTACAAATACTGTAGCTTCCTCTGTTATAATTAACAAATCTGTTAACTAACGATATATATATATATGCTAGTGAATAATTTGTGTGAAAACAAAGAATGTCCTACCGAGCTGATTCCCAAGTGATCCAATTTTTGCTTCTTGCTGCTGAACTATTGTATCCTTTTGTTTAATCCCATCGTCCCTTTGTTTAATTTCGACATTCTTTTGTTTAATTTCGGCATTCTTTTGCTTAATTTCGACATTCTTTTGTTTAATTTCATCATCCTTTTGTCTAATCGCATAATCTTTTTGTTTAATTTGATCCTCCTTTTGTTTAATCACATAGTCTTTTTGTTTAATTTGATCGTCCTTTTGTTTAATCACATAGTCTTTTTGTCTAATTTCATCGTCCTTTTGTTTAATCACATAGTCTTTTTGTTTAATTTCATCGTCCTTTTGTTTAATCACACAGTCTTTTTGTTTAATTTCGTCACTCTTTTGTTTAATTTCGATATTCTTTTGTTTAATTTCATCATCCTTTTGTTTAATCACATAGTCCTTTGGTTTAATCATATCGTCCCTTTGCTTAATCACATCATCCCTTTGTTTAATTTCATCGTCCTTTTGTTTAATCACATAATCTTTTTGCTTAATTTCATCGTCCTTTTGTTTAATCACATAGTCTTTTTGTTTAATCACATGATCTTTTTGTTTAATTTCACCGTCCTTTTGTTTAATTACATATTCATTTTGTTTAATCACATCGTCCTTTTGTTTAATTTCAAAATTCTTTTGCATAATTTCTTTATCTTTCTCTTCATCTTTTTGTTGAAAATCTTCAATAATACCAACAGGACGATTATTCCATTCAAACTGAAGAGCTAGTAAAAGATCTTTAACTTCTTCCTCTAGATTCTGGGCAAAAAGTTCAAATGGAAGTTGAGTGTGTGCCGCTCTAGAATTATACGATTCAGGGGTCTTTGTTATTATAAAATATTAATGAGTTAGTATCAAGGAGAGATTAAATAGCATTAACTTTGGTAACGTCAATATAAACAATACTTTTAAACTGGCCAGCTCCGGATCTATTGATGCAAAACGCATTTGTGTTTGAGAGCTTATAAATGAGATAACTTGATTATGAACTTCGAAAAGTAACTTTCGTAATTTTGAATTTTCCTGTAATAAATCTTTATCACGGGCATCAGCATCACCATCGCCTTGCTTAATTTTTTCCGAATTCTTTATAAATAATTAAACAATGATTAACGAATATATATTCATGGCAATGTAGATCGACAATAATAATATAACATACTTTTTCCATATGACTCAAACCACCAAATAAAACAGGAACATCAACGTCAGAACTAATGAATGAAGCGGCATAATTCGTGTTTCTCAATACTTGTTTCCGTGGTGGGTTTACACCCTGAGGTCCACACATGGAATATTTATCATTTAGAACTTTTTGCATTTTTTCTTTAAATCTAGTGTATTCCGTATCGCGTTTTCTAATGTCATGCTATAAATCAAAGAAATCTCTCTTAAATGAAAGTTATGCAAGTTTTTTGAGACGAATTTTTTTTATTATTTTTTTTTACCATAGCTTGCGATTTGACATTTTGCAAATTAGCTTTCGTTTTAATTAATTCATCTTTTGTTGACCGATGTCTTTCGGATTCAGACAGTAATTGGTCTTCCGTTTTACTGATGTAAATAAAATTTTTAATAAGACATATTTTTCTCGAAGAATATGGGATGAAAAATGGAAAGAAAATGCGTTACATTAATTTAGCTCTCAAAGTATCTACTTCACGTTCGCTTAACTCTGCTCTCGTTTTTAAAGTTTTCTAAGGAAGAAATTAAAGTTAATGCAGTGAATAAAGAACAGGTTGATAGTAAATTAACTTACTATGGTAAATGTCAGCAATTCATAATCACTTTGCAATTTCTGATGTTGATCGTGCATTTCTTCTCGATACGCAGCATCTTTTTGTTGTTGCTGTAATAACGCGGATATGCAATCAACAATTTTGGTAACAGATTTTTCATCATTATTATTAAAAAAATCTAAAGAAGAATGATAGCCGCAAGCGTTTAATTGTTGATTTAAGTATATAATTGCATCTTTTAAATTTAATTGTCTGGAGTCATTTAAACTATTTTAAAAACATGAAAGAAATTAATAAAGTCGATGTACTCGAACTAGAAATAATAAAAAACTTTAAAACCTACTCTTCGTTAATCGTAAACTGCTGAGTAGTATTAGGGTTATAATGTTCCTCGGGATTTACGTTTATGTTGTCAACCATCATCTTTATTATGTTTATTATAAGAAGGAAACGCTTAAACAAGTTTAAGAACGCGCTATACAATGATTATAAGATTATGTAATTTATATGCTTTACGCGTTACCTAGCCAATCAAAATTGACGATCATATTCATGGGATAACTACCCCAGCATTCATAGAAAGATAGAAGATCTAATCAAAATCGATCATCAAAACTTAAAAAACTTAATATGCGAATAAAATTATTGTTAGCGAAGCTATTTTTACTTTTTATTTAAAAGTAGTTTATTTTTTTCATCGCAACCTTTTTTTAGAGATGAATCACAATCTTTAATCCATACAATTAATGAGACATACTACTTATACACATGATTGACCCCACGAAGTTACGCCCACAAATCTAACGGTTTAACTTTATAATATCAGATATAGTACCATGCGTGACAAATAATTTAGATCAATTTTAGATCAATTTTTTAAAGGCAATTTCTATTTGTACCCCCGTGTTTGAAACACGGGTGTATTAAAAACTCAAAATTTTGCTTATGAAACCACTTTTCGAGTTCTAACAAAAAAAAATCTATGTAAAATTTTACTATAAGCTACCCTAACCTCTAACCTAACCTCTAACCTAACCTCTAATCT
The DNA here is from genome assembly GCA_910592135.1 of Racocetra fulgida. Lineage (NCBI taxonomy): Eukaryota > Fungi > Glomeromycota > Glomeromycetes > Diversisporales > Gigasporaceae > Racocetra > Racocetra fulgida. The sequence continues at coordinate 9,152 of CAJVPZ010000240.1, read as the reverse complement.
AACCTAACCTTAATTCGATTTAATTTTTTATCCCATGTCTCCTAATGGTCGCCTGTGATACTCCGCACTGATATTTTCACACGGCTAATCACCTGTGAAAATATCAAAAATTATTCCACGGCCTAACATCTCTTGGATCGGGTAAGTGCCTTATTTTTTATAGTTACGATTGTCTTGAATTTTTTACATTAAACATTGTATTGCGTGAAGGACATATTATGTAATAAACATTTAATATTATAATTTATATTAAACGAATTAATAAATTAAATAATTAAAACAGTTTAAATTGTAGCGATAGTGCAAATATTTATTTAATTACCAATAAAACATAGAGAATTATTAGTTTTAATCATTTACAGATTTCTATAGCTATTGTTAAATTACTACGCAAAGAAATTTCTTGTAAAAAAAATTATTGTGACAAATAAAATGTAACATTGGTAAATTGACAGTTATTAAAAATAGAATGTTGTGTTTGAAATTCACCGCCTTGAATACCTTGAACTATATTAATATCTTGTGTAGTAGATGTATTGATATTAATATGAGATCCAGTAATTTCATTAAGTACAGAAGGAGATTCTTGATTCATCGGGCTTATATTTGATGCTGGTTCGATGGTATTAATTAAAGTTTTCATTGTATCAAGTTTTTGACTTTCATTTATAGTTTTATATGCACGACACCTTGAGAACTTTTATGCCCTGTGATATTCATAATAGAATCTTCTGGTATATTAGCATTCTGAAGTATCTGGGCTACAGTTTTTCTTCCAGAATGGTTCGTTAAAGCACCATCTGGAAGTTTTACTTTTACTTTTTGCCCGATATCTTTCATAAAATTTCCTACTCTATTTAAACCACAGTGTGTTTTAAGATACCAAATGCCAGTTTCACGCCAATTTTGATTTGGCTGCAAATAAAAATTATTAGATGCATTTGATGGGCATTTAGAAATATATTTGGTAAGATCACTAACAGGTCCCAAAGTATCAAATTGATCAGCTGGTAATTGAATACATTGTGCATTTCCTCCTTCAATTCCTCGTTGATTGTTTTTGCTACGATAATGATAAAATAGAATACTTTTATTAGGCTGAACTTGAAATTGATTAATTTGAAGTGAATAATGTTCACCACCTCTACATGCAAAAATTGTTGCAATATGAAAAAAGACTCTATACAATAGACTCTGTGGTGTATTAGGATCTAAAAATTCATCATTAAGAATTTCTCTAACTTGTTGAGCTGTTAAAGCAACTGATCCTTCTTTTTCCCCTAATCCTTTTTCTTGCAAATCTTTTATTTTGCTATTCAAAATATCATACAAATCTGGAAATTGATATTTATCATGTAAATTAAAACCACGAATTGCTTCATTTTTGCTAATATATCTATTTATTCCATCGATAGCTTGTTTAATAGTCTTAGCTTTGTATTCGCCTCCATCTTTTTTTGTCATTTGTGCAATAAACTCACATAATTGTTGTTCAATTAAAGAAGGATCTTCAATACTTTCAATTGGTGTTACATAATTATAATGTTGACGAAATTCATTAAACTTCTTCATCCAGTTTTGTGTAGCTTTTACCGTATTTGGTACTGCAGCTTTTTTCTGGTAAAAATCTAGTTTTTGCTCCAAATCAGATTTTGGTGTGCTTGTAGTAACACTATCATCAGAAATATTTTCTGGAACATAAATGCATACACTAGTAAAAACAGGTGCTGGTGTGTTTTGAAATTTTTTTTTTTTGCCTTTGGTTTGGCATTTTTTTTGAGCGAAAGAATTGAAGAAGTGATAAGATCAGTAAAATAATCACAGGGCGTTAGGATTCAGGGGATAAAACAGATATTTAATGGGTTGTCATAAATATCATGCAAAATCACAGATAATCATTTATTATGCGTCATTGCGACACAGCCGCAATGACGTATAATAAATGATTACCTGTGATTTTGCATGATATTCACGGCAACCCATTAAATATCTATTACTTCTTTAACTTGTATATTAAATTTGTTTATAAATTAGACCCATGTTTCAAACACAGGATAAATTTATAAATTTTCTTTTTTAAAATATGATTTATATGATTATGTGATATAAAATGCATGTGATTTTTAATTTTTCACTATTTAAAAAATTGGGTCACACCAGATACTATATGCAGCACTATACGAGCAGACCCAGCATCGCCCACAAAAAAATGTAGCTTGCATTATAATTAAAGCTCTTGATTTTATGTTTTTTATTTATTTATTTTATTTTTTATTTTTATTTTATTTTATTTATTAATAATATGAATAACAATGACAAATTTTAATAATAATACTTACTTATTATAATTTTTTAATCTTGAAATCATAAGTACATAATTGAAAGTTATGAATACTACATAATTAAAAAACATTTATGAATACCAATACATAGTATTATGATTTAAATCTTTCCAAGTGCGAGGAGTAGTTGTTCAATTTTCAAGTTTTCTAATATCTTTAACCATAGTTTCTAAAGCTTTAAAATTTGGACAAATTGATTCTAGCCAATGATTTAGATTAGGTTTATTTCGTGACATATTCAAAATTGCTTTACTCTAATAAATAGTAATGCGAATAAATAAATTAATAATAGTCTTATAAAAAAAAACAAAATAAAATAAATAATAGTTCTTCTTCAAGCACATCACATAAATAATTTAAAACTTGTTCATCTGAATTTTTTTGATCGTTGTCACTATCAAGTAGAAAATCATTTTCACAAGATACAATTGAATTATAATTTCTAGAAATATTGTCAATATCAATACAAGAGCTTTCAAAATTAAAAATATTGCAAATATCGCTTTTATATACTCCAATAATTGGGTAGTCACTATTCTATTGTACCTATATTTATTGTAAATTTTAATAATAAGCCATCATTTTGAAATAATAAATAATAGTAATTCATCTACTGTACCTTTTTAAAAAAATCACTATCAACTTGACCAACTCTTGTAATTAAATGTTGACAAAGAAAAAAATAGCTTGAAAGATATGTATAACATAAATATGTCCAGTTATTTAAATTTGTTTTATATTTATCACTCATACTAACTTGTTTTTTTTCAAGATTTCACCACTCTTTTTTAAATTTTTTTCTCCATGGTACTATATACCGATTCTGTTGTAGTAGATTAATTTTATAAAGTTGTTGATTAACAACTTTATGAATAAGAATATAAATTAAATAGTCAATACGTGTTCTGTGAAATTTATGTAAATAATCATATTTGATATGACACCAATGTGATTTGACAATCATAGTTGTCTTAATATGGCTAATCTTTTTGCTTGCTACCCTTGCTCATAAAATCCATTTATTATATGAATACCATTCTATCTATAAATAGAGCCAAAGTTTAAATAAATTGTGATTTCGGCAAAATTTATGAATTTCAGTTACTGATTCTTTCCATATTGTTTCTGAATTCATTATATATTCGTCATTAGACTTTGGTAATAACATATAATAGTTATAATGTTTGTTAATTAAATTAAGAACATTGTCTCGAAGTTTCAAAGGGCAAAGTGCATTAGCTTGATTTAAATTATCCATTTAAAATTCCTATTGTGGATCAATCCCTGAACATTCCTGATTTGCATTAATGGGATTATACTTATAATTTCTAATGTTTTTTTTTGATCTTAATCTTTCCTTTATAGCACGTTGTACATGCCATGCACATAACTGTAAATGTGCTTCTGGTCATATAGCTTGTGCTGCATTTATTTCCGAAAATGCTTTGTCAACAAAAATAAATAAAAAGCTAATTAATTGCTGAAGCTTCAAAGCTTCCATCCATTTTATAAGTATCTCACTAATATTTCTATTTTTTCCTGATTCAATTAAAAAATAGCTTATAGGAAACCCTGTTCTATCAATTACACCCATTAAAGCATATAATTCTCATTCTATATTATTTGTGCCATATGTTGAATCGATAATAATAGCTTCAATCGTATCATGTGGAAGTGTATTATAAAGGACTATTATAAAACCAAAAGCACCAGTTGGAGTAGTTAAATTAATAATAAATTCCTGTATAAATTCATTTAATAACAAGTATGCTGATTTTAATGAATTTGAATCACATTGATAAATTTTTCGAAATTCCATATACCACCAATAATATGTTTGTTTAACACTTAAATAATCGCAGCCAACAAGCTTTTTTTCATGAATTAGTTGTCAAAGTTCAGAAACTGAAATATTTATATTATTGTAAATAAATTTACAAATTTCCATTGTAGTTTGATTATGAATTGGTTGTGAATGTAGAATTGAGTACACATAATTAATTTTAACTAAACTTATTTTGTTAAACTCAATACTAATATAACCTCTACAATCATGCCGTTCAATTTGTGCAGGTGTATCTCATTGCTTACTAATATCTGAATGTTTAATTTTGCATTTTTCAAGCTCTAATCGACTATTACACCAATAAATCAACTGCTTAGTATTTTTATTTGAATGTTGAGTTTTATATATCCAAGAATAGCTATCCCCTTTTTCTATAGCGATATTATTTGTTGACTTACTTCATGATAATTTAATAATTCATTGAATTCTTGTTGAATATTAAAACTCATATAAAGCCTCAAGGCATCGCTTTTATATTTTTCATTAGTATTCTCTAAAGAAATCAGAGAATTGTAAACAAATTTACTAATTTTCTCGTAATTAATGACAGATTCATATATGTGTTTAGTTTCTTGAATTTGCACTTGATCCGAAGATCTTTTTCGCTTACTACAACATTTTTGACAGGTTGCTAATTGTTTGCCTTTTTTATTAAGAAAATTTTCATATTTTTGAGTAGTATGATACAAGCTGCAGTCAAATTCATTTTGTTCGTTCAATTTTTTAAAAAAAAATTTTTAAAAATTTTACATAAATTTTAATAGACTCCGTATTTATTACTTATACATAAATAACAATATAATAGATAATTTATGTGATATGCTAAAAAACGTCATCAGGAGATAAATTTATGACGTAAGCTACATTTTTTTGTGGGCGATGCTAGGTCTGCTGCACAATACGAGTAGATATAAGCATTATTATTATAATAAAATTCTTCTAGCAGTTAAAGTATATTACACCAGTATAGTATAACTTGTTAAATAAATATAATATAATGCAGTATATATTATGTATAGTAGAGGATAACATCATTTTCTCTTTCCAACGATCTTTTGGTCAACAACAACAAAAACTGAACTACAGCAAAACGTATAGAAAAGCAATGAAGTGGATACTAAAACTTGGTCCTATAAGTAGAAGCAGATTGTTGTCGACGAAGTCTAAGCATCTAGACATGAAATACTGAGGAGTGGGTGTCAAAAAAAGAATATGAACAGTTTTCTTTGGGGTTAAGTTTTCTTCCTAGTGGACTCCCCAAAGTATTCAGCATCTAAACCAGAAGGTTTATTCTGGGAACAAGTCTGTAGAAGTAGCCAACGTGCACTCCTAAGTGGTAGAAATAGAGAAGCTGAACTATACAACTATAAAACTTACAAGAAGAACCTTACATATTCTCGTTGACCCTCCACTTTTCTTTCAGAGAAAATTTTGTAAAAAAGTGGGCGATTTAGCTTATCCCCTCCAAAAGATCGACATATTGTTTACTTATCAAATTGGTTGCATTGTTTACATTTTTACCTGTCACAACAAACACATAGATCTTATGGAACTGGACATATATATTATGTGCCTCAAATGTAGTAACCTGGACAAACAATGACTTGAGACCTCCAGTGTGAATTTCTGACCTTTCCGACCTCTTTATGGTGCCGACGTCGAAGAAGATATTTTTTTTACCTTGTTATATAGTTTTTTTTTATCTTAGATATACTATGTATGTAGATTAGAGTAAAGACTAGTTTAGATAGTAGTATGTAATTTTTACAGAGCACAACACAGACTTATAATCATGACCGTCTGGTGCAGGTGAAAACCCCCGTATTTAGTTTAGTTTTTTTTTGTTTTCTTCTTACCCCATTCTTTTCTTGTTTGTATTTTTTTTACTGTATTCCCCTATACCTTTGTGTTTCTTAAAAATTTTTTCTTTTTCTTTCACTTCTCTATGAGAAGATGTCATCAGATTGGCAATATTCTATTGTAGGGCAGTGGTCAGACAAGCCCTCCAATTAGGGTATATCTTATATCTCACCAGTGTGGCAGGTCACCTATGGGTGCTCGAAGGTGAAGTAGCTATAGGATATCAGGACTTAAGTTTTATTGTTTTGCATTTTCTATGAGATGGTAACTTTAATAAACAGTGTCACTGACACGATCTTGCCTAAGTGAAAAAAATTATATATAGTAGATACAGTATCAATATACAAAATGTATAGTTTTTTAATAATATGAATTATAGCATGGCCACTATTGATCATGAGTCTTACACCTGTTTATGTTATAAAATTACTTACTTTTTTATTATATCATTCATGCTGTATAATGCAATTCTTGAATGTGTGCCAGGTTTATGGTGCAGATTGTCTGAACTACGAATCAGATTTCAAGATCAGGTAAAACATAACACGAACATGAAATTTCAAAACAAACGGCCGTTTTGTCAAAAATTGCTTATTTCTTGAAAAATTGCATATAAAACTACTCTTCGCACACTAACAAGAAGTTTTTCTTAAGTAATTTTACTATATGCCTTCATAACTCCTAACTACAATAAAAGCACTAAACTTAACCTACAAGAACTTTAAAGAATTTTGACTACGCTATAAACCTGGCACACATTCAAGAATTGCCTGTATAATAGGTTAGTGACGTCCATACTTATATCATTTTGCACCATATGAATTAAAAAAAAACATAAACAGTACAATTTATGATCAATGACTGCTGTACTAAAATATCAAATAGCATGATAATTCTGAGATACATCACATTGATACAGTGATAATTTTTTTGATTATTCAGAAAATGCTACTTCGCGACATTCTCTGATCAAAAAAATCATCACCGTAAAATCAAATATATAACATATGATTTACTATGTCCAGGGATGGTGAATACTTCCATTAAGAATAAAACAGAATAAAATGAATAAAATGGTAAATTATAGCCAATCAAATCTCGCTATTATCATGTGAAAATTAAATTTTGGTTAGCTAAAAAGTTTTTTTTTTGGTGATATCAGAATAAAATGAATAAAATGGAATAAAATGGAATAAATGGAATAATTGATGTTAGTATGATAAAAAATTTCCAATTTGATAGTGGAAGTATTCTCCTGACTATGTCCCATAACTTGATTTTCAAGGCAAAGACCCCATATTTGAAGAACAGGGTGAAACCTGAGTCTCAAGTTAGTAAAATTCGCTATGTAAAGTGAAATCTGAGTTTGAATGTTTTTATTATACACAAAAGCGGATTTCAACCCTCAGGTGATCTACATAGCAGATTCACTCTACATAGCGAATTTTGCTAGCTGGTGATTCAGGTTTCACCCTGTCGTAAAATAATAATAATAGGACTGAGTGAAACCCACGTTGTAAATTAGTAAAATCCACTACGTAGATCACATTAGGGTGAAATTCGCGTTTAGCTATGTTTTTATTATACAAAAGCGAATTTCACCCTCATGTGATCTATGTAGCGTATTTTACCATGTCGTATAATAATAATTTATATCTAAAGTTTTATTTCTTTGATTTGCTAAAATGGAAAATAAGAATTTTACTCATCGTTGTTCGTCCTGTCGAATTATGAAACCCATTGTGCATTTAAACATTCTAAGCCTCATAAATGAAAGCAGAAAAAGAAAGCACGAAGGTCAAACTTTAAACAACCTTTGCAAGAAAAAAGAAAACGTTATTCAAATTTGAATGTCGGTTTTGAATTTATAGCTATAAATTAAATTGAACAATTTGAATAAATAGTTTGAATAAACAATTTGAATAAACAATTTGAATAAATTTAATAATTTGAAACTTCGACTATTTTTTCGAAATTCTTGTATTCTGTAAACCTCGTAATTCTGATATTCAGATTGAAATTTAAGAAACGATTACGTACGTACATGATTTTGATGGCGATACCAGATACTAGGTGGGTTGTGTGTAAGAAACGTTACTCTGTATAACGATCAGATTAGTATAGTATGGCTATTATATATATTGACTAACGAGTATGGTATGGTTTATTATACACCCCCCTAGACCATACTGATCGAGTTACCTATACCATACTACTATTCTGTAATCCCCATTTTCAAAAAAAAAAAACCACACTCACAGGACAAGGTTGACAATTTAAATTATGTATTTTCTTATTGCCTTCTATTTTGGTTTAAAAGCCTTTTTTTGAAATATAAAGAAATATCAAAGTGAATCTAGAATTATGACAAAAGATTATTCTCTAGAGTTTATATCTTAAACCATTATTCAGGATTCGAGTTAAACTAAAATCATTACATACCACAAAATTAATTTTACCACGATATAATTTTTAAACTTGTATAAACTAAAATTAGAATTACTACTAGCACAACCAATTTTTTATTATCGTATAACGATAATAAATAATTTTTTAAATTCAAAAAATATCAGATATTACATCTATTTTTTTAAACCATTATTTTATTTTTTTTTTTAATGTCATCCTAAATAAATATGAGATCTATTATAATTCTTAATAAATTACAGTCGACTCTTTTTATAACGAACTGACAGTCCTGAAAAAAAAATTTTGTTATAGAAAACTACTATGTTTTCTTAAGGACCCATGGCACTTTTTATACCAAACTATTATGAAATTTTAAATTTTGAGTTTATTATATCAAGAGTCGTTATATCCAGAGTCGAGTATAACTCAATGAATCGTGATGTCAAAGAAACTTTGAAAATATCCTAAATAAAAATATATTGTAGTAAGTACCTATAAACTTAATTTAAAAATATTAATTAATATATGATCAGCACGAAATAACACAAATAGGGCATACACCTCAATTCAAAACCAAAAAAAAAAAAAAAAAAACACAAATATCTTATCTAAAATACATCATAATCTTTACACTTATTCCTAGTAAATACATATAATTAAATGAAAAAATAATAAGCATCAATGAACTTAATTTA
>CAJVPZ010000239.1:0-21981 GCA_910592135.1 Racocetra fulgida | reverse complement strand
AACCCGAAAATTTTCAACCCGACCCGAACCGAAATTTCGGGTCGGGTTCGGGTTGGCCTATAACCCGACCCGACCCGACCCGTTCGGAGCACTACACAGCACCAAACCCACCTCTGTTAATTAATTTTATTTCAGTTAAGGATTCATACGGAATTCATTAATGAAACTGGACTGGACCAGTTAGAAAACTCATTTATTGTCTCAGATCATAATTTAAAATGAAATCTACATTTTCTATTCAACTTCCTAACCTTCTAAAACCCACTTATACTTGTTTAATATATTTTACTCTAATCCTAACCCCTAATTCTAATCCTTAACCCTAAAAAATACACACCAAAAAAAATTATTTTTCAAGATTTTATAGTATTATTTCATTTTAATCTGAATTTCATTTTAATCTGCCACATTTATTAACACTTTATGAAGACAACAATTATGTAGATGTGTGGGTTCAACAAACATATATCTATATAAACAACAACAATAGATCAATCTTAAAGTTGCTTTTCTATAAGTAAAGACTGTTTCATAAATTTCTTCAGAACCATTGCACATGAATCTGATTGAATATTAACAGTGCTTATGATCAGAATTTTGTATTCTTTTCCTTGTATCCGTTTTACAAAAATTACTGCACCAAATTCGCCTTTATATTTTATTTTATGAAAAAATTATATGGAATCCTTTCGGGTTATTGAATATATGATAACTGTTGTGCACTTCGAATCAATTTATCATTTAATAAATTTCCACTCAACCAGCTTTCTAATACTTTATGAAGACTATCATTACAAATTGTCAGGGGTTTCTGCATCACATTTATTTATTTTTTTTTCTATTTACGATTGTTTCAAAATCGTTTTCGCATCAACGTACTGTGTTGTGGCACTGTCCTTCTAAAAGATTACGAATGTGTTCCAATTTCAAAGCGATTAACATCGAAATTTTGCGTTAGAAAAATTTTGGTGTGCAATTTTAACATTATTAATAGACTCGGTGCTATTATACACATACATAAGTACGTGCGTTGTCTAATAATGTAGGAAAGTACAGCATTTACGTACGTACGGACGTACGTACGGACGTTGTCTAATAAAGTGGGACAGTACAGCATTTTTGAGTAATATGTACCAACTCAAAGGAAGTTTAATATGGAAATAAATTACATGCGTACATGAAGATAAAAATTTAAAATTAAGACGTTGGTTTAGGAAGATATAGGAATAAACTTTCCTATATGTAAAATTTTGCTCCCAACATTTTTAATTATTAACGTTGTTTAGTCAATTTACAGATTTTGCCCTCATCTATTTATCATACGTAACAATATGACATACGACATTCTTAACCTGTTGATTACATAACAAAGGATATGAGTTACCGAATAATACATAAAACTGAGCAATGTAAGTTAAAAAATTACTTTATTACGAAGGAAGGTTTAATGATAAAATAACTACTAAGTTTTGAAAAATTTTTCAAGCCATTTAAGCGATCTTTTATAAATGTTGACGAATATAATGTTATTACTGAAGCCGAGCGATAAAATGTTTAAAACACATTCATTATCCTAAAAATAAATTTAGTGCAACTTCCTATGAAAATGGTGTTAAAACAATTTAAATTATAAAAAGAAAAAAGAGTCTTTGATATCTTACTAAAATAATACTACAGAAACATCTAATTGAATATTATCGTTATATTTAATCAATTTTAACTACAGGTATATCTACGATGGAAAAAGGTTCATTATCTTTGATCTTCTAATGAATTTAGTCTTAGAATTGGTCAAGCTTATTTTTAGTTGAGAATAATGTTTCTTGGTTATTTGTGAATTTTTGTTCGTGTTTACCAATCTGCTTTAAACAATACTAATTTCAGAATATCTTATGAAGCACTTGCTGAATTAAACAAAGCATTAAAAAACTTAAACGTGAAAATGTATCTAACTAAATTTTGTCCATATTAAAAATTCGAGGAGTAACTTACTATAAGGAAGTACTTTCAGAGTTAGATGAATTAAATAAATTATTAAAATTTGAGCCAGATGTACTTATTATTCGAGAATTATATTATTTTTTAATGGATAGATATAAATAGGCAACTTGCAAATTTTGAAATTAAACCAAATATTATGGATGGTTTGATGTTTCAAAGAGAAATTTATAATAGACAAGGCACATTTAGATTTATGTAACTAGTGCATTAGAAATTGATCCAGATTGTATACCTATATTAACGATTAGAGGAGTGATTTGTCACTTTATGGCACGTGTAATGAAGCGGTTTCAAATTTAATAAATTGAATAGATTACTAGAAACCGATCAAAATAATGGTTCTATATTAAGAATGTGGGAATTTATTTTTTTTAATGTGCAGAAATGAAGCACTTACAGATTTTAATAATTTATTAGAAATTAGGCAAATTAATAATTTGATTTGATATTTAGAGGAAAATCTTACCGAATAGTGAGAAAATATGATGGACATTAAAAATTACGTCAAATAATTCTAATTGTATAATATTAGGAATAGATTTAAATTTTTAATAAACAATGCATCCTATAATTAATTTTTAATATCAAATATATGGCTATTTAGATTTTCTTATCTTAAAGCGAAGAGAAATTTAATTCTAGAGTCAACGTTAAAAATATGGAATTATTTATACAAACAAATTAATATGATTAGACAGAAATGTGAATTGATTCTATTAACGATTGAAACGATTATCGTAAGACTGTTTATTTCATTAAAATTGTCCATATTTGCAGAATTTTTCATAATAAATGAACGCCTTATATTCATCCTTTTTAACTCCAATTCCTTTTAGATAACAATACCCAAGCTTTTCTATTCCATTAAAATTACCCAAATCAGCAGATTTCTGGTAATATTCGAACGCTTTATGTTCATCCTTTTCTACCCCAATGCCATCTTCATAACAATATCCAAGACTATATATTCCACTAGAATTACTCATATCTGCAGATTTTTGATAATAACTAAATGCCTTATGTTCATCCTCTTCAACTCCGATTCCATTTTCATAACAACTTCCAAGACTGTATATTCCACTAGAATTACCCATATCTGCTGATTTTTGACAATAATTGAATGCCTTATTTTCATCCTTTTCAACTCCAATTCCTTTTCGATAACAATATCCAAGACTGTCCATTGCATTAGAATTACCCATATCTGCTGATTTTTGAAAATAAATGAATGCCTTACGCTCATCCTTTTCAATTCCGGTTCCATATTGATAACAACCACCGAGGGAATTAATTCCATAAGAATCTTTCATATCTGCTGATTTTTTATAGTATATAAATGCTTTATGATTGTCTTTTTCAACCCCGATTCCAAGTTCATAACAAAATCCAAGATTATTTATTCCAATAGAATTCCCCATCTCTGCTGATTTTTGATAATGAGTAAATGCTTTGTTATTATCTTTTTTAATCCATTTTCCATATTGATAACAATATGCAAAAATATTTTGAATTATAGGATTGGTTTGAACAATAGGATTTGTTTGGTTATTTAAACACAAGTTAATTATTTCTTCGGGATTTTGCTGCTTATTTGTAAAATATTGATTTATGGAGTAAAGGATTGAGCTTATTGGATTTCCTTTTGTAACTTCTTTATTATACAGATCACATATTTCTTCGATAGCACTATTTAGAAAATCTTGTGAATCACGCCGTGATAAATCTGCCTGTTTTGAGGCATCATTATGATCTGTAAATGAATTATTGCAAAAACTTTCTTTGATTGACATTATATACATACATATGATTGACAGTGAATAAAACGTAATCGTTTGTTACACGAGCATTTGTATTACGATAATTATTACGTATGCTAGTCAGGTTCATAATGATAACGCAACTATAGACTGGAGGAAATCAGATTTACAATTTTTAGCAAAATTATCATAAATTTCTACATTTAGAACTCTACAGGTTCGTAAAGTTCTAAAACTCTATAAGTCTTAAAATTTCCCAAGCATTTTATCAAATATACTTTAATCCTTCAAAATCGTTAAATTTTAAAATAGCATTAAAAATTGAAAACTGGTAAGTATTTCATTAAAAATTTAGAAAAGCATAACAGTCGCTTCATATTAGGCTAAATTTTAGTAAAATTATTAAGGATTTATTACGCCATTTGAGGGTATTTTAGAATTCTACAGTCTTGTAGGATTTTAAGGTGCCCTTAAAATTATCTTGATTGTTAAATTTTGTAAAGAAAAAAAAGTGATCTGCTTATTCGACAAACAAACTTGAGATGTGTCCTTACATCATACGATGTATTATAGGATGCAATACTAATTTGTTTACGACCTAAAACCTACGATTTTAAAGCGTTATCAGATTTTCAAAATAGTATTAACAACTATGAATTGTAAAAATTGTAAGATATTTATAAATGTCATTTTAGTATTTAAAAAAAGATAAGTAAACATTGATGTGTATTCGAATAATTTGGCTGTTTTTTTTTTTATTATAGAAACAAAATGTTTTATGAACGTTATGAATTTTATAGTACAATTTCTAATGATTTAGATTAAATCTATATTTGATACATTAAATTTTCCAAATATTATAAATTAAAAATATTTCTCAATGCAGATGCGTTATTTAGATCAATGGTTGTGATTTAGTTAAATTAACAGCCGCAACAGCTGCAACAGCTGTTTAATATTTTTTCCACCATTTGATAAGTTGTACCCCGAACTATTAGTGTAAATTCATTATCGAGTTCAAGTTTTAATGATTTATTTAAATCAGCAAGTGCTTCATTATGTCTATTCGTCATATAATAGGTTGCACCTCAATTATCCAAAGCAAAGACATTATCAGATTTCAAATTTTAAAGATTTACTTGAATCCACAAGCACTTTATCTATCAGATAATTATATAGTACTGTTATTTTCTGATAATTTCTAGATAAAAATTAACTTCTGGTAATATTTAGCTTTTAATTTAACCAAGTACAAAAAATAGCTTCTACTCAGAAATTATTAGGATTTTGCAAAAAATAACCAGGGATTTATATGTGTTCTGTTTTAGTACAATAAATATTTTTCAAAATAACAATCTAGAAAAAATCAATCTGATTTTAACTTTTTTTATAAAGGTCAAAATTATATATTAAAACTGCAAGTTGGTACGCATATAGTTTTAGTAAGTTCTTTTCAAAAATAAAGCCAAAATAAATTAATTGTAACTTGTCGTTTTTCTATTTATATTAACTATTAATTGATATGTTTTTATTCATAAATTAGAAAACATTATATGTTGCTTTGAAATTTTGGTAAATTAAGAAAGTAAAATTAATTTCAAAAAAAAGTTCATAAATTCAATTTATTATTGTTAACGTCAATTTGCATCCAATATATTAAGAATTTGCTGTGCCATTTTTAATCAATAGGGTTTGAAAAATATGACCCGTATAATTATTATGAGGATTAATATGAGGTGATTGGATAGTTTTTGATTATTAATAATAATTAGTAATCAGAAGTTAGCCAATCGCTATTATCGCCTCAAGTTGGACCAGACCTCACGTTGGTCCCTCAAGATTATTGTGGTTTGCAGAATTTTGCGAATTTTGTAGATAAATAAAAAAAAAATACACAGTTATTAGGTGATTTTGATTCTTAAGACTACTCCGATATCTGAATATGAAATTATCATAGTTTTATGTGAGCGTTTTTTTTTCTGTTTTTTTTTTTTTTTTTGATCTACAAAATTTACAAATTTTGCAACTCGTAATAACGATAATACGTAATTAGTAGAACTCAAAAAACGGCGTGTAACATATGCGTACAATCAACCCTTTGTAAAAACACCTATAAATGCGTCTTTCTATAAGTGTACATCATTCGACCAAAATTTGACTTTTACAATAACATTATGTTGAAGAACAATAATGATGATTTTCAAAAATATTTAAATACGATTATCAAGGAATTATGTGATCTATATAATAAAGAAGTTATGAGAGGAAATACTATAGACTTAATTATTCACTCAATAGAGAAGTATTTTACAAATAAGCAACAAACCTCAGAAGAAATAATTAATTTATGTATAAATAATCAAGAAAATTCGATTATTCAAACCAATCCTATAATTCAAAATATTCTTGCATATTGTTATAATTATGGAAAATGGATCAAAAAGAATAAAAGTAAAGCATTTTTTCATTATAAAAAATCTTTTGAGATGGGAAATGCTATTGGAGCTAATAATCTTGGTTATTGTTTTGAAAATGGAATCGGTGTTGAAAAAAATAATACTGAAGCATTTATTTATCATCAAAAATCTGCAGAGATGAATGACTCTTATGGAATCAATAATCTCGGTCGTTGTTATGAGAAGGGAATTGGCGTTGAAAAAGAAAACAATAAAGCATTCGTTTGCTATAAAAAATCAGCCGAAATGTGTCATGCAAATGGGTTATGTAATGTTGGACGTTGTTATCAAAATGGAATTGGAGTTGAAAAAGATAAACGTAAGGCATTCGAATATTACCAGAAATCTGCTAATATTGGTAACGCTGAAGGAATACGTATGGTTGGTTATTGTTATGAACATGGAATCGGAGTTGAAAAAGATGAATATAAGGCATTCGAATATTACCAGAAATCTGCTGATATGGGTTATACTGTCGGAATGAATGAAATTGGATATTGTTATCAAAATGGAATAGGAATTGAAAAGGATGAATACAAGGCATTCGAATATTACCAGAAATCTGCTGATATGGGTAATGCTGAAGGAATACGTATGGTTGGTTATTGTTATGGAAGTGGCATTGGAGTTGAAGAAGATGAACATAAGGCATTCGAATATTATCAGAAATCTGCTGATATGTGTTATGCTGTCGGAATGAAAGAGGTTGGAGATTGTTATCAAAGTGGAATAGGAGTTGAAGAAGATGAACATAAGGCATTCGAATATTATCAGAAATCTGCTGATATGGGTTATGCTGTCGGAATGAATGAGGTTGGATATTGTTATCGAAATGGAAGAGGAGTGGAAAAAGATGATCATAAGGCATTCGAATATTTCCAGAAATCTGCTAATATGGGTGATGCTGAAGGAATACGTATAGTTGGATATTGTTACCAAAATGGAATAGGGGTTGAAAAAAATGAACAAAGGGGATTCATTTATTATCAAAAATCTGCCGATATGTATAACACTAATGCGATAAATCAAGTTGGTTATTGCTATCAAAATGGAATTGGAGTTGAAAAAGATGAGCAAAAGGCATTTAAACACTACCAGAAATTTGCTGATATAAATAATTATACTGCAATAGATAAAGTAGCAGATTGTTATCTAAATGGAATTGGAGTTGAAAAAGATGAGAAAAAGGCAGTCGAATATTATCAAAAATCAGGAAATACTTTTGAAATAAATAACCTTGCAACTTGTTATCTAAATGGAATTGGAGTTGAAAAAGATGAATATAAAGCATTTAAGTATTTCCAAATATCAACTAATATAGAAGTTGGAACCGATTTTATGTAATTCAACTTTAAATTCGAGTTAACCTGGTTTTAAATTAAATCGGTTTTGTATAAAACTTCGATAAACCGGTTTAAAATTAAAATTTTGGGTTTATTTTTGATCTCGAATATGAAGTTGTTCTTATGTAATTCATATGTATATTCTATATATAGAAGCATTAAATATTTCTTGATTTTTTTATTAATGATATTAGTTGTACTATTTTTATGGTTTACTGTTCTTGGAAAAAACAAAATAAAAATGAAACCATCTTTTTTTACTTTAGAAACTATGCCTTGTTCAGAATCTTTTGATTCATCATACAATAGTTAACTTTCTGACTTAACAATTGTAAATAAAAAACTAAAAAAAACATAAGCCACAAATCTATAAAGTTATATAAATTATTTTTCAAGAATATGAAACAAATCTCCAAATTGCTTATTATAAAATTTTCATTAAAAACTTAGCTAGTAATAACTTTGAGGATACAATTTAGGACCAATTCAGGACAATTCTGCAAATATGCTAATATGTATTGTAAAAATAATTTATTAGAAGTATTTAAATAGTAACAAGTAATTATAATTTTTTTGAATATTGTTATATACACATATTAATAATCTAAATGTTTTAAATAATAAATCTTTTATAATATAATACGTAAAAATTTATATATCTGATTATAAAATTCTGTATATATACAAGAAGTGGCTAAAAATATTAAGTACAAATATAAAAATAGTTTATTTAACTAATATTTATATACTAAATATTAAATTATAATATAGATATCTTAGAATGATAGAAACTTGATTAACTTCTAAATTTAGGACTGAAATTAAATTTAAGTGCAGAAACTTCATTGTGAAATTCTTTAAAATACTATGAAATGATCATAATCAAAAAGTTGCCATACAAGTAGTAGCGGCAAGATATTTTTGATTTTCTAAAAAAAGTTAGCTAGCTATACATTTTATAATTTAATATTCTACTAAATGTAAATAATATTACATTCGTCACTTGGGTTTGTATTTCTTTTCGACATTATTATTTTAACACTCGCACCGATCTTGCCTTTTCATTGACTCATTATTTCGATAAATTGTTCAGGTATCATAAAGACCAACCTTTTTTCTTCTGGCATTATTTCCTTTTGTTCAGGCGTATAAATTCTTTTATGCTTTTGCATCAATACAATAAATTATTAATAAATTATTAATAACATTTATTATAAAACCTATGATGGTTTGGCACTTATCATATGTTTTTATTATGTTTTTAGGATTTTCTAAGTTTTATATAAAATTTTTTCGCAAAACCTTTCACGTTAGGGTTATTATTTAGAGTTAAACTTAGAGTTTGAGAAGGTTTTAGACCGTAGAACACTTTTACTTGGACATCTCGTACAGGTTTGAGATAATGTATTTATAAGTGTAAAACATCATAGGGAGTTTTAGTAAGTTATGTTTGTTAATCGTCTGTTTTTATTTATTATTTTTTTAAATGATTGGGTTTCTGATCAATTAAATTTTTACAGGGATACGATTGTGCAAGATTAATCCTATTTACAGCGGCGGGTGCCGGACGCCGCGTGAAGCTAGTAGACTATCTTTACAAAAACCTGTCTGCTAAAAATAGGCAGCTTAACAGTGCTGATAATGTACTATTAAAATACAAAATTTTGCCGATATATGCACTTTATTAGCATTTTATTACTATATTTTATTTTATAAATATATTTGCCAATTATTATGATAATAAAATGCTAATATTAGCAATATATTATCAATATTTTAGTAATAATAAAGGTCTAAAAATTGCCATTATTTAAAAACTTTATTAGGTATTTAAAGGTGCTAATAATCTTGTAATAAATTGTTAAAATTACAATTTAGTGCTAATAAATGTACATTATTGGACAGACGACAAAAAATAACAGGAAATTTTTTTTTGTCGGAGTTAATGTCACTCCATATGCTGCGTAGCAGCACATGAGTGAAATTAACTCCGTTGAAAAAAAATTCTGTTATTTGTCGTATGTATGTTCAATAATGATGTTATCCGATAGTTAATATGACCATATGAAGTTTTTTCTGTGATATTTTGTAAAACTGATTACGTAATTTCATGCAAAAAATATCATGGCAAAAAAATTCGCATGATCGTATGAAATGTTGGACAATGCACTATATCGATATATTGCTTATTATTGGCAAATAATTGCATATCTCGAAATTGTCAGATTGTTGTAATCCATATTACGGGAAATTCGCAGATTTTTAGAATTTCAAAACCCGCTCTTTCCTGGCTCTTCAATTTTTCACATAGGCGTATGGAAATCGTTGTTTACACCTTTTGAAAACACCTGTAAAATTGACAGATTGTTGAGTTAAATAATGGCAAATATCCCGTTAAGCTGGGATTTTAATATTTTGTTTTGCAAAACTAACTGCCAGTCCTAGCATACTGCTAAAAATAATACTAAAAAAATCAAAAGAATCTTGGCGCTTCGCAAAAAGATGTGACCTCTGCAGATCACTATGTCATCTGAGAGTCGGAAATTCTGAAGATTTAAGAATTTTGTCAGGTTAAAAATAAATATAACGCGATCTAGAATCTTAGAAATTTTCTTGATCATCACGAAAATCATGGGTCATATATTTTGAAAAGCACTATAAATTTATTCATGAGAAAGTGTCAAAATTTTCGGATTTCCTTGTTATAAGTATCATCAGGTGCAATATCTTTTTTCTGATAATCATTTCCAAGACAATTAAAGCTAGCCCAATTATTGCGGTTTGCAAATTTGCTGATCATTAAAGAAAAAGAAATCACTTGATTGTTAGACGATCGCTAATTTCTTTACGTAATTAGTATGACATAATTGATATCATAGTGTATATAAAGACCTGCGAATAGATATACATATAAGTATATCTATTGTAAAAAAAGATAATTAAGGAAATCAAAAATTAATTACTGTAATGTGGAAAATCGGAGAATCAGGTAATTTTGATTAGCAGTGTGGATCACCATATCACGGGAAATTCATGAAATTTCTCAGATTTCCAGAATTTTCAAAAAGATATGAATATCGAATACCCATCTGGGAAATAGAATCATCTGGAAATTCCGCTTAGTAAAAAATTGAAGATCAGATTTGAACTGCCTTTGAAAATTCTGGAATCTGAGAAACTTCGTGAATTTCTCATGATATGGTGATCTGCATCTTACACTTTTTCAAAAACAACATAGGTAATTATTGTCATGTCATTTTGAAAGCATGTAAAACCGACTTAGGGTGGCTCCGAATTTCAAAAAAGGAAATTGCAATATCATTTGATTATTAATTATTGTTTTAATTTCCTTTTTTTGAATTTCGGAGCCATCCTTAGACCCGTCTATAGAGGGCTTGGAAAGTTCAGAAAATTAGTGAATTTTGTGATATGGTGATTTACGTATAAAAACCAATTAAAAGAATTTAATCGTTGATATTGCACAAAAACTTTTCTAGCTTGGATTGGTTGATCGGACTGATCCGTGTTAATTTCTTGGCTTAATTAGCCAATCAAATCCTTCGGAGTTTAAATGTTTCCATTACCTATCTGCTAGTAGATTAGATAATATTCAAAGAATGGTTAGGTGGTGTACAACATATGTACATACATCGATATAATAAAAGATGTTATAGAAATATGAACAAGAATATACAAAGTCACGTATACAACCATGCATAATTACACTTTAAATACTAATTTATAAAATATTTTTAAAAGTTTATATTATTTTATCATTTATTTAAACCGTATGTGCATATGTTTAACCTCTATTATGTATCATTTACAGTATAGGTAAGGATGCTAACAGTCCGGTTTGGTCCAGGTTTGGTCCGGTCTATTATGATCTTCATTCTTAGACTTTGCTAATCCAGACCGGTCCAGACTGGTCAGGTCTTAAGACTTAGAGCAGACCAATTTTTTTTTTGAGTTTAGACCGGTCTTAAGACTAATCATTGTCTATTATTCTAAGACCGGACCACATAATATCCCTAAATATTGGTACTGAAATGACTATAGTCAGGAGCGTAAGCACTTTTAACTTTTGAACATTCCGATAAGTCAAATTCTGTTCTAAAATACTTTTTTGTTTCAGTAAAACTTAAAGTATATGCTTTCGGAAGAAATATTTACGTCAATGGGTTATATCTCACTGTAAAGACGTGTCGACACGAAATTTTCTTCACCTGTAGGGAGAACGTTAAATCGAAATTGTAATTTCGAACTGCATAGAACTGACAAATTTCTGACGGTTAGTTACGGTTATATAATAAAGTCAAAGGTCTTAAATAATCTAGTTATTATACCGGGTGGGTGAAAAGTTCCAAAACAGGACCTTTTTGGCCATCTTTGCTAATACGTATTAAAAGTTTTTTTTATAAATTTATATACCTTGGCGAGTAAAAATTTCGCATACAGTATCACTAAATGGCATATTGCAAATACAATATCGTATATATAGATTTATAAAAAAAACTTTAATATTAGCGGATATAGCAAAAAAGGTTCTGTTTAGGGACTTTGCTTATTATCCTTGAAATCAAATGAATTGAAATATGTGAGATGTATCTATATGCCACATAATCTTTTTTTCGTATGCCATATATTTTTAATATAAAAAGAAGTGTTTTTTATGATAAGTTTTTTATAATAAAATTAATTCTATTTTTATTATAAAAAGTAATAATAATATTACATAATTTGATGTTTAAAATTTTGGTCAAATAACCAGGTCATTTACCATCACGATTGAAAATTGATCTTGGAGATAGTAATTCGATGGAAAGAAAATCACGTTCGTATCTCCTTAATTTCTTCAAACAAGAAATTAATCGAAATAAATACAGTACCTGAGCCAGAGTTAAAGGCTGCATTTTGAGGGTTTCATTAGACTGTAATTTTATTGTTAGAACTTCGCACTCATTTTGTTCCTTGTAAAATACAGTGCCAAATTTCCCTATTAAATGTCATTAAAATTTCATAATATTTCACGTGCATAAGACTTAAATTAGAAGTACAAATGTTATCGGCTTAGACTTTATAATAATAAAATGTGTGGTATTTTGGACAAGACAGTTTTTCTAAATGAAAGCTTTTGATATATCAACAGCGTTCTAACAACTTTAGTTCAGTCGGAGTTGGATTAGATCACCGAATCATATGGCTTGCAAATGTGTATAGGACAAATTCGCACATCAAATTAAACGGACTAAGCTTAGAATTTATACCAAGAGATATAAATTCTACTTGAAACAAGAATATGCTTAATTACATGCGATAATCTTAATCAAGAAATTCATTTACCGGAGTATGAAAATCAGGAGACGATTTCGATAACGTAATTGTGCGACATAAAAATTTCTTATAAAAGCTGTTTACCGGTTTACAAATTTCAATAATTTTCATACCATTTATATTTGGTACAATGCCACCGCAAATACCGGATAAATCTTCATTAATTTATACGGCATTTTATTGTGAAGAAAACATTTATCATTTATGTAAAAAATTTACTGATATTTTAGACAAGAATAATGAAAACTATGAAACTTATGCTTGCTTTATTTCCAATAAAACGCGATCGGTTCGTTATAATTATTGATTTTATGTAATTTTTTAAAGGTGATGACCTATAAATTATATTCAATTCGTTTATTAGGTGCCAATAAGGAAGCAAAAGGCTGCAAAAAGTCCTGATGGGTTTGTAATATGGGTATGTAGAATTGAAATTTAAAGAAAGCGACAATATTCAAACTGTATCTTCCTTTGATTGATTTAAATTCAAATAGGACTATCATGTAATTCTTTTGCTGAAGGAGTTGAAGGAAGATGATGAAAATTCAAATAAAAGAAGGCAAGAATTTATTAATTAAGAATTAGAATGTGTATTCGTCATAATTAAACTTTTACAAATAATTTAGATCATGGATATACGATTTTGATACTACTCTTTCTTTCCCATGCGATTTTGAAACTTATGCACGTGAATCTTTGGCATTTGTTGACTTGCCAGAATATCATAGGTATCATCTTTATCATCATTTGAATTGTATTTTATGATGACAATACAAATATTAATAAGATATTATAGAAAATATAGAATTGTCCCTTTCGAGACATTTCTTAAGGTGTTTGCCTCTGATCGAAGTCATATGGTTTGTTAATTCTTACTCGTATTATGAGTTGTCAGTCATTCACTTTATTTTATTATTAATCCTGTAATAAATCGATTAAAGGCTGGCAGCAAAGATGTCATTATCCCACCACCTAATTATCCACCAATTTTTACAGCAGGTACTGTTATCATTAAATATTATATAATCTGAATCTGATATTAATCATAATATATTAAAGTTCTCTCATGAATTTATGAATTTACTTAGAAGCCACAATGAATCTTCCATCTTTTATTTCCATGACCGAGAATTTGGATTCAACAGACTTTGGTAGTGTTTTAGATGAAAATAATTTTTTTAAATTCTGCGGTTTGACGAATTAATATTAGGGTGCTAGAAATTATACACAAACTATGAATTTTATATAAGCGTTAGTTGCTTTGAATATTAAGTTCATTAATGTTTTTCATTTCATACTATAGATTAATATTTTTTAGTCATTTAGTTTTGTAGATAAACTAAACTAAAAAAATTAGGTAGTTCTTTTAAAATAGATAAGCCTAAATAATTTAACAGGAAAGCAATTTATTAATTGACTGGTTAAATTTAAGATCATATGCCTACATTATATTTATTTAAAAGTAATGTAGAAAATAGTTGCGACCTTTTAACTAATGACATATAATAAACAATAGTTTTTTATAATTTACTTGAATAAATTTCTACTATATAAAACTACTTCCAAGCTAGCAAATGATTACTATAGAGTTTCGAGAAAAAAAAAATCAAGATTCTGCATAAATTATACAAAAACCGAGTTATAATAATTAGTGAACTTATAGTAATTTGTTAATTCAAAAACGATACCCCTTTATCTATAATTGTAATACTACACTATATAGCGAATTTTTAAGATTTTCAGATTAAGTGTATTTGCAAATACTTCATTTATTTATATCTAATTCTACATAATCGTTGATTCAATTTCTTGAATTAGGAAAAAAGCATATTTTCTTAATATGGTCAAATGCTTGGCAAAAAGATGTGATCCTATGATTTTTGTAATGGTCGAAGAGAATTTCTAAGATTCTAGATTGACTATTATATTCAAAATCGGTAAAATTCTTAAAAAATTATCTTTTGATTATCACATGACATTGCGAACCACAAAAGTCTTATCTCTTTGCAAAGAGAAACTAAGTTATAGGTTAAGTGATTGAATGCGGGTGAAACCAGGAACGTAAATTTATGAATGAGTTAGAGATGTTTATACAGGCAAATAGATTTAATATTCAATAATATTATATTATACATCTTTGTAAAAAGAAAAATTTTTCCTGAAGTTTGGCCAAAGATCTCTACACAAAGTTTACACAGGTTAATGAAAAGAAGCATAATATAATTTATAAATATCGATTTAGTCATTATTATTACGCTGCATGCTCATATATAAAAATAAACCGGTCAAAAATTATAAATCTCTAATGATATGCAAACATTTAAATTACATATGTTTTGGAATATTGAATATGAATGAGGTTGGTATTATTGTTTTATAATCAATTATTATGATTTATCATGAACTAGAGATAGGGATGAACCAGGCGTTGAAAGATCAAATAAAATTATATTTTACCCAGTATAATTTCTGGTCTTAATTAGGACCAATTTAAAAATAATAGATTAAATTTATAAAATATGTTACATAATTGCTTATTTTAATTACTGATGTTATGGTTTAACTTCAAACTAGGCAATAAAATTATTAGAGATTTAAATACACTTACACAGTGCTTTCTGAAAATTTTTCAAAAGCTCGGTCTAAAAGTTTATTATAGATACAGTATAAACAGAACTTATTTTAAGAAAATTTAAGATTTCAAAGCTTTGTGTTCAGTTCTCAAAGTTAGTTAAATGTTCGGTTTATCTATGTTCGGCCTAAAGAGTTGACTGTATGTAGTTAAGAATTGTTTTGAAATTAAGACTGGACTAAAGTTTGAGCAAAAATGTTAATTAACTGGTCTCATTAAATCCAGGGCAGACTGATGCTAACAGTCCTGTCTGGCCTGCCCTGGTTTATTTTGGTCTAGTCCTGGTCCACTTTTAAAAGTCCATAGTAGGGGTCTGGTTTAGACAAATAGACCATGTTCCGTCATAGGATCGATCCGAAACTTAATTAACCAGTTTATTCAGTCTGGTGCCAGAATCTCAAAATGATCCAAGGATAGGGTTGTTAAAACTTACCTGACAACTTACTTTACATGGTAAGTTACATGTAAATTACTGTAACTTACAGTGTAAATTATTGTAATTTACGTTAAATCAGGTAAGTTATCGTGTTAACTTACATTAATTTAGCAACCCTATCCAAGGATTATATTCTCAAGATCGGTCTCATGACTCTAGCGGACGATCTACGGACAGATCTTAGGGACAGTTTAAATCACGTGAATAGCTAGTTAGGAACAGTTAAGGTTAGTGGTTTTAGCTGAATTTGACTGTCCGTAAGATGGGAATATTTCGGAGATTTCGGAGCATTTCGGAATCTCAAAATTCTGGTCCGAATTAGCAGCAAGCTACCATAATGCGGGCCAGAATTCTATAATGCGGGACAAAATTCTATGCGCATGAAATTTGAAAAAACGCTAATTTGCACATCACTATTTAAGGCTAGTTCAGGATCGATTTAATTATTTATTGGTATTCTAACTTTGATAACGTACGTACGTACGTACGTATCTATATACTTATTTGTGTATAGAAACTACAGTCGATACAATTTACATGTTCAATTATGTACTACCAAAACTGTTAGTCGCTCTTTTCGAAGACAAATAATTTAAGACTATAATAAAATTAATGTTACTAAAGCATCTATGGCGTTTATGCCTATGTATGTTATAAGTTAAAATGGTCTACGCCCAAAATCCTTCCCAAACCTTAATCCTAATTATAAGTACTAACACTAATATAAAAAAATTTGTGTTAAGTATTTTATATACAAAATTATAAAAACTTGGAAATTTTAAAAAACATATAATAGATGCAAAACACCAGAAATGCGTTTCACAAAGTTTACAGGCTAAAAGTCCTTACGAACAAAATCCTGACAAGGTCAAAATCCCAACAAATTAGCCCGCATTTAGGTTAGCATTAGCTATGGTTCCAGTCAATTTTTGTCGGGATTTTATTTGTCTGGGATTCTGTCTCTCAAACCTTTCACAATAATTGTAATAAATACTCATTTTAGAGCATTTTTATAGTAGAAATGGCTGAAGATTAAAAATGAAGATCTGGATAAATTTCGGCACGGATGGAACTCGATTTGCATAGGAAATTTCAAGATTACCCATCAAATGTATTTTTTAGGCTCTTTCTACTACAAAAATTCCATATTTATTTACTTTTTTTTAAGCACTACTTGAATGCGTGCCAGGATTGTGACGCACAAATTCTTTAAGTTCATTTATGTTAGAGTTAAGGTTAGAGTTAGGGATAGAGGAAGATAGTCTGTATGTAAAATTGCCCAGCAAAAACTTAAAGCACCAAAAGTGGTTTTTATGTAGAATTTCGAGAAAAAACGATTTTTGAATTTTCTTGATTGTGACGTTGTACCTGATCTTGAAATTTGATTCGTAGTTCAGTAAATCTGCGTTACAAATCTGACACATATTCAAGAGGCCCGTTTTTTTAATCGTATTTTTTCATTTAATCATTAATATTCGCAATTATAATTATCTTATTTTAATTGAATATTTTGGTGGTTCTACCGTCGCTATGAAGATTAAATATAATGATTAAAATGAAATCAGATTAAATGATATAGGTTTCATTTTGAAGTAAAATCAAGTTTAGGCCAAATTTACTTAATCGATGATCCACGAATAAACGAGAATTAAATCTATAGCGACACATATAAAATATCAAAATCAGCATTCTTAACTAAGTAAAGTTAATTTTTCATTTAGATAATGTCCTGTAAGCTTCTAATGAGAGTTGTAGAACTAGTTTTTGTGATTTTAATGATTATAAGCTGGTAAAATTAGTTAAATGAATAAAAAGTTATAAGCAATTTAAGATTAAAATTTTATACAATACTATAGGAATCAAGATTCCGACTTACTATTTTTTTTACTATGTGTTATTATAAAAATTCTCCCAGTGTTAAGTTCCCATTTACTCGCGAATCATCAATTACGTTATTATGAACGTTGACAAAATAAGTTACATTTTTCATTTGTTGTAGTATATATGCATTCGATTACGTAGTATGTCGTTGATTATCATTTAAGGACTTTAAGATCAGTGGGGTATATAATTTTTGGCTGCACACATATTACGATAGATCAATATAAAAAAACTTAATAAATCAGAAGCTATGTCATATAGAATCTGGTAAAAAAATAAATAAGCATGAAGTAGTAAGAAATATTTATCTGACCTGGAATATGCTTAACATCAATATGAAGTTAAACATTTTTGTCCGTCATAACATATTGACCAATAGAGTTTAAAACTAGACTTTTATTAAACCACACCTATGGAGTTTTGCACCTATGTATAGACTATCTCAAAAACTGGCTAACTAATCGGTGTGAGATGCCTTAAATAAAATGGTTACATCCCCACCCCAAACCCATTTCAAACCCTAAACCTAAACCTAAATATTAATTTTAACATAAAAAATTACATCAAAAAGTATATATACCAAACTTGTAAAAATATAGAAAAATCTAAAAAATATAGTTAAATGTATAATCGGTGCAAAACTACCATAGGTGCGTTTTATAATAAATGTAAAACAATCCACTGTGTTATTTACATATTGCCTGTTCCAAAAAGACGATTTTTAATATAAACTTAGATTGAATGCTTGAACAATAGCAAAAGACCAGTATGAACCAGGGTTTAAAATTGACTTGCACATATATGCACAGTGCATGTAAATTTTTCAATGTGCAAGAAAAAATTTTCTGTATAGAAATTTTTATAGTAAAATTAAATTTTTACACTTTTGTTTCACAAAATTTTCAATTTGTGCAAGTAAAATATTTTCTGAATTTTTAACAAGTCTTTTATTATAAGGCCATACAAACTTAATAAATTGGTTCTCATAACCCGGCCGGGTCAAATTTCGCAAATTCTTAAAAAAATTTTTGACTATATTTACTATCCGGGTGAAGTTTTTTTAGAAGTTTATAAAAATTTTTATATGCTTTTTATATATATAAATTTTTTGAAAATAAAATTAAAAGCGGGTTGCCAGGTCATTTTTCAAATTTTATGTTATGAGAACCAAAAAATTAACTTTGTATGGCCTAAATATTGAAAAAGACAAAACCAAAATAGACCATACTGGGCCAGACTGGGCTGTTAAAATTTCTAGTCCACGATCTTAGGAATTAATCAGTCTGAACTATTCATACTGCCTGGCCTTAAAATCGAAACAGATCTTTTTTATTCAGGTTATAACTATTGTACATCAGAACAGACTGCACCAAAGTTTACATGCAATTGAAATAAATCGATTATAAAATTTAAAGATTAAATCTTTCTAAATAAGTTATACAATAAGAATTAGGAATTTAATGTTCTAATGACTATATGCTCAAGCAATTTACCATGCATTTTTTCTCAACATGCCACAAAAATAAAAGCATTGCTTTAAAATTTTTTTTTTACATTTCATCCAACCGAGATTTTAAGCACATACAATTAAGTCAGATCCTTCAGAAAATATCTTTATATCAGAATGCTAGTGGTTGGGATTGTAAAGCATTCTCTGGTCATTAAAGCTAGATATAAATACTCGCATTCAGTTCTTTCCAACAATGAAGAATATTATAATTTTGTGCTGCCTGATAAGCCTTCAAATATAATTCTATTTTATTTTCTGGTCAATTCTTAGCTGCTTTCCTAAAAGATGATCTAAAAGATCATTATCATTGTAAGTGCAACTTCTTGATTGCTATCAATTTCATGAACAATTGGCATATAAAGTCTAGCCTTTCTACAGTAATGCCCTTGGTTTCAATAAATTCTGTGCTTATATGAAATTATACATATATAGAGGTCAAATTTCTTATGTTTTATATATGTTTGTTTTAAAAATTAGTGTGCTTATAAAGAGGGTGTAACTATATAAAGGGTGATTGTATGAAGAGCAGACTTTTATAGTCAGATCTTTTTATAGTCACACCTTATATAATCACACCCCTATATAGAACCTAATTTTGTATAACAAATAAATAATGTGTCTGTATTGATTTACTAACAATCATTTTGATGACATCACATTTTACTAAACTATTTTACCAACAAGCTTTAATTCACCAACATTTAATTTATGAACATGCTTGCTTTACCAGCAAGTTAATTTTACTAAACAAAAATTTACCAAAAATCATTTTACTGACAAATTCAATTTACAGACAAGCTTACTTACTAACACTAAATTTCACTAACAATATATTTTACAGACAATATATTTCATTGCCAATATATTTTATTGACAATAAAATAATTATTTAGTAAAAGATTAAAATATGTATTATAAAAAATTGAGTTATTTGTATAAAAAAATAATATGCAATGCAATACTTTACTTGAATTATTTATTTAGAAAAAAGATCAAAATAGTATTTATTAAGATTTAAGATATTTATATAAAAAAAAATTAAAGTTAATATTTAGTGAAGAATTAAGTTATTTGTATAAACTAGAAAAAAAAAGATGCAATGTAATATCTGATTATCTGATTTGACTCAAATTATTAATTTAAAAAAGTTAAAATTGTATTCAGCAAGAATTAATATATTTATATAAAAATTAAAAAAGGTTAGAGTCAATATTTAGCAAAGAATTAAGTTATTTGTATAAAAGAGAAAAAATGCAATGTAATACTTAATCTGACTCAAATTATTAGTCTAGAAGAAAGATTAAGATAGTATTCAACAAGAATTAAAATATTTATACAAAAATAAAAAAATAAAAAAAGGATAGAGTCAATTTCTAGCAAAAAATTAAGTTATTTGTGTAAAAAAGAAAAAAGTTACAATGTGATATTTGAATTATTAATAATTAAAATAGCATCTAATGAAGGTTTGAGATATATAAAATAAAAAATAGAATATTAGTATTAATGTTTAGTAAAGAATTGAGTTATTTATATAAAAGAAAAAAAATATATGGGGTCTTTGCCTTGAAAATGACCTTACGGTACATGATACCGTAAGGTCATTTTCAAGGCAAAGACCCCATATAATGTGATATTTAATATAATTCAGATTATTAATCTTAAAAAGAGTTAGAATTGCATTTAATAAAAATTAAGATATTGATATATATAAAAATAAAAAAGATTAAAATCAATATCAGCAAATAATTAAGTTATTTGTATATAAGAGAAAAAAATATAATACAATATTTGATCTGACTCAAATTATTAATTCAGAAAAAGGTTAGAATTGTATTTAATAAAGGTTTGAAATATATAAAAATAAAAATAGAATATTAGTAATAATATTTAATAAAGAATTAGGTTATTTGTGTAAAATAAAAAAAATATATAATATAATATTTAACCTACTCAGATTATTTATTCTAAAAAAATTTAAACTATATCTAGTAAAATTAAAATATTTATATAAAATAAAAAAAGGTTAGAATCAATATCTAATGAAGAATTAAGTTATTTATATAAAAAAAATATAATGCAATACTTGACTTGATTTAAATTATTATTCAAAAGAAAGGTTTAAGATAATATCTAGCAAAAATTAAAATATTTATAAAAAATAAAAATAAAAAAAGCTAGAGTTAATATCTAGTAAAAAATTAAATTATTAACATAAAAGAGAAAAAAGATATAATATGATATCTAATATTAAGACAAAAAAGTTAAAATAGTATTTTGTTTTACTAACCTGGCTAAGATATAAAAATTAATTACAGTTGTCCTCCCATACAATCATGCAGTTGGGCACATAGTAAATTTTTTTCAAAATGTGCTTATATAAAGGTTGTGCTTATATGGAGATCTTTTTCTTATAAATTAAATCATAGTTTGGTCTAAATATAATTATAATTATATATGGTGTAATTATATAAGAGGTGACTATATAGAGTATTAATTTGTATTGCCTTATTATTGTTGTAGATTAAAATAAAATTGGATTAAAATGAAATTGAAAACCTTTCTTCCCATTCTTAAAGCTTTTTTTTTTTTTTTTTTTTTTTTTTTTTTAAGGTGAGGTTTTGCCTTTATCTT
>CAJVPZ010000238.1:0-22021 GCA_910592135.1 Racocetra fulgida | reverse complement strand
TAGTAATGGTAAATAAGTATTTATGTTCTTGATTTGTGAACTTGCTTTGCTGTTTTTAATTCCAATGATTAATAAATTTTCTTTATACTCACCCACTGAATGAATGATTAATGCGAATGAAATGATTATATAATAGTTATGGTAAATCAGTATTTATGTTCTTGATTTGTGAACGTGCTTCGCTCTTTTAATTATAACGTGTAATAAAGTTTTTATACATACGGGCTAAATTAAAACAAATAATTAATATTAACTTATTAGCGAATTGTATATTGTTGACTTTTTATACGTACTCCCTGGTAATTAAAGTTGAATTATTAATAATGTAAGAGTATAATCTCAATTTTTTAAATCATAAAATCAAATTAACTTACTTATTACGCCATTCATTAAATTTACTATTATTTTTTTCTATGCCAATTCCGTAATAGTAACACCAAAAAGTTTTCCAAATTCCATTGGAATTACCAGCCTCAGCCGACTTCAAGTAATGCTCGAATGCTTTATTCTTATTGATTTCAACTCCAATTCCTAAATAATAACAATATCCAACATGGTACATTCCGTTAGGATTATTCATCCCTGCCGATTTTTGATAATTAATGAACGCCTTTTTTTCATCCTTTTTCACTCCAATTCCATGTTCGTAACAATAACCTAGCCAGAATATACCATCTGGATCGTTCTTATCGGCTGACTTTTGACAATTATTGATATCCAGTTGAATAAAAGCATTGGTGACCTGAGTAATATCTTTTACTAATCTGTCAATTCTTTATTTTCCATTTCTGGTTTTGATTTCAAAAAAAAAAAAGAGTTAATAATGATAACCTAACCGATAACCGATACTGTTTATTTATTTATATTTACGTACAATGGTTATACAAATATATCCTAAATTGTGCGTACGTACGTACGTATCTGTTAAAATCATCCCAGTACATATTGATATATTATTAGAACCAATGGTTACATTAATGGCTACATTACCTCAACGAATGGCTATCTAATTTTGTTTTTTTATTTTTTTTAATCTTCAAAGGGTCTAATTTTGTCAATAACTTGTTAACAATTTTTTTATTGACTTACGGAGTCCGGCCCTATGAGAAAAGTGGTCCGGGTGTTGGTCTGGGTTGGTCCGGGGTTTTCTGGATAGACACGTGTCGTGCGGCACGTAAAGGTATGAATCACGAACCATAACGTGACAGAACGGCACGTATATCCCGTTTTACGGTATTGGCACGTGCGTTGGGTGGCACGTATAAGCACGTTTTATAAAAATTCATCATGGCACGTTTTGGCACGGTTTATGATAAACGTGCATACACATAGTATATACGTGATGGCAAGATAGATGACACGTATATGCACATTTTATATTATAATAGCAAGTGTCAATAGCACGTTCGCGTGCATATTGTATGGGATAGACATTGGGGATCTCGATATACTATGTAAATCAAAACTATAAATGTTATCAGATAAAATTTTAATATCGAAGATTTTTCGTGTAATCTAGGTTCATTAATATAAGTCACGAAGATAATATAAAATATTTATTTAGATGTACAGCCCTTAAAACCGGTTCTTATAAACCCAAATTTTGCACAAATCAAAGTTAAGTCCCAAAGAACAAGGTTACGAAGCCAAATTTATATTTTCATCAATAAAAAATAAAAAAACCTTTTACTTAAAATTTTTTTTTAAACGAACAATGCAAACGATTTGTACTAAGAGTATTTCTATTCACTGAAATATTCCCACACAAGTTATTTTAGAATTTTATGTTCATTCAGAATCAACTTTAAGTTGATTCTGAATCTGTTAATATTCTAAACCACTTACAACATATATATACTCTTATGTAGTCAATGTACAGTATTTATTTTATTTCTGCCTCAATAATAGTTCTATTTATTTATCTAGAAAAAACTTTTTAATTTGAAATTACATATCTAAATGATCTGTCTTATCTATGACATATGAATATTTTGCTAATTTTAAAACACCTACACATCTTCGTATCATTGATACATCTACAAACTCATATTCACCGAATTCTTCAAAATTATATAAGTTATATAATCCTTTTCGCACATTTTTTACATTGTGAATGTATGCAAGTAATTGATATTTTCCTTGAAACATATAGTAAAAATAAAATTGCACACAACCAAAATATTTTCGCAATTCATACTTTTCAGAATCTCTTGGCCTAGCAATATTGACTTCAAGTTCATACTTTTTAAATATATAAATTACAGTTAAGTTTATGTTTTAAATATATAAATATTATTTAAATTTTAATAGGAATTACTGACCATTACATATGAATTTTCACGTGCATTAGCTTCTACTTTCGACATTAAAGAACCAAGCATATAACCTTGTTTTGTCCGCAATTTGGAATATTTTACTCCCCAGTCATATAACTTATATAATAATATATTAGTACAACAATTAATATCTTTAATAATAGAATTTATATAAAATAAACTTACTTCCGCAATATGTTCATCTAAATTAGCTTTATAAAAATTTGATAATGCTATAAATTCTATATCATTTAAAGTATAATCTAATTTAGGTGCCCAAAGTTCTTCACCACCATTCTCAATCCAAACAACTTGTTGTGGATAATACTGTTTAGTTGGGTTTGGAGGAAAAACTTTTGTATACATAGTTGGCACAAAGCGAAGATGATAAAACTGATCCAGCAATAAAACATTATTTATTAGATTCTTATATGGGTGCAGACTGGATTGAACCATTGGTTGTAACATTCCACATAACCGCTTCATTGGATATTGCCAATATACCCAGCATGGCCCACAATTTTCAATACAGGCTTGTATATGAAGCAAATAATGAAAAGTAATTCGAAATGCTGGCAAGTGCTTTATATCTTTGCCAACATATAATCTAATACAGTAATATATTATCAATTAGGGCATTCTCAAGCACCTCTCTTATTAAATTCAATAAAGAATCTGAATAGCTAGTTTGATTAAATGAGCTAGTTAGATTCTTTGTTGAATCGATTAAGAGAAGTGCTTAAGAATGCTTTTAATTCCAAATAAATAGTTAAATTTTTAAAAAAAATAAGAAAATTAATATTTTCACACCCACACTAGATTCTGCTATGTCTTGCTATTCATTAATAGCATGAAATTTAAAGATCAGTATATAATACACAACTTTAAAAAATTATAATTTAAAGTCAAAATGTCTAAACTATTATTTATGCTCTTTATATAAACAACTAGAATTATGTAACAGAGTAATTATATATTCAATATACTTAATCATGTGAATATAAAGACATAGCAGCATCTAATGTGAGTAAAATATCAATTTCAAAAAATAAAAAATAATACCTAGTATATGATCTAAAAAATGCTCAGAAATTTTCACCTAAATGTTGAAATTGTTCGTACGTAATTGATTTTTTAATGGTAATTTGAGCAGCTTCTACAAATAAATGCCAGTTATCTACGAAACTATTATAATAAAAAGATTAATTATGTCTAGTTTTTACTAAACTATCTAAATATACTTAAAAATACCTTTTATCATGAAAATGTTGTAATAAAGGTATCGAATATAAGCAAGTCCAATTTACCTAATTCTCTGCTTTAAATGCATTTGAATATTTAGCAATATTTAATGGAGGTCGACCAAATTCTGATGGCATTGCCTTTTTGTTTGTTTCCATTATACATCCAATATTTTTCCAAACATTTTTAGTCAAGACTTGTGGATTAATTTCTGGATTATTTAAAGTTTTATCTGAGTAAAATGTTCCAGACCAGTGTTTATACATTTGCATTGCAGCACCTTCAAATACTAAGTGCATTATATCTAATGGAAAAGAAGCAGGAAATTGTACAGCCTTTAATTTAAACAAAATACTTTCTCCAGTTACACCTAAATAAATAGTTGTATAATTATTAAATATTGAAATAAAAAATTAAAATAAAAAGTTATGTTATTTAGAACATTCTTAAGCAACTCTTAGTTATTCGAATTTTTACTAATTAAATTTTATCTTAAATTCATTAAGTGAAATGCTTGAGAATGCTCTTAATAACCCCAAGATATATATCAAATTGTAATAACAAAACTTGGTATTTTTATTAATTAAAAAAAATATATATAATAAATATATATACCAGTTTCTTGTTGAATTTTTTTTTTATCAGATGCAGCTTTCCAAATTGTAACCTTGTCTAAATATGATTTATGATCACGTAAAGAAAGATTCTTTGTATTATAAGATTCTTCACCTTCTTTTGTAGGATGCTTTAAAGGGTAGTATATATGATTTACTCCTGCATCTGAATCAAATACTCCTTTTATATCACAAAATCGACAGCCCATATATCCATTATGCCCTGTTACATATATTAACTTGCTAATTGCTGATATATCTCCACACCATATTGGAACAAAAACACGTAGAACAAAATGTTCTTGCTTCCAACCATCCCAACATATTATACCATCTAAATACCAATATAATATTATAAAATAATTAAATTATTAAATTAAAATTAAAATTATTTAATATTTAAATATAAGTACCTTCGAGTCTTTTTAGCTCATTAATAATAGGCCACATAAAGCTATTAAAGTCTTTTGGACATTTAGGACCAGGAATTATTGCTGCAACTAATAAATTTTCTCGCTTAACACGATCTTCTGGTGGAATATTATTATTAATAAACATAATTATCCAATTATCATCACGTTGCTGACGGAATATTTGATACCCATCTAAGCTTCCAGTAAGTATAATATCTCGCTCATCTTTTATCAAATTTTTATTTAGTAAGCTTTTATATAACTGACCATCATAAATATCACCAAACTTATCAGTATTAAGTATATAATTTGAACGATATCTAAAAGTTTTTGATCGTTCAGAACTTGCATATTGAAACTTTAATCGAGAGGTTATTGGATAGTAAGCAGCTACTTTATAAGCTATATCTTTTTTTTGAAATCGTTTAGAAAAACATATAGGGCATTGTGTTGCCTCTGCATATTCTCCAGTAAAAGCTACACATGAATTAATACATATATCAACAAATAATGTATCAATATTAACTAAATTTTGAAGAATCTTTTTTGTTGAATATAAGGTAGGGCCATGGCAATCAAAAATTAGTAAAGTTTCTTCAAAGTCATTATTCGATATATAAGTATTTCTTGCTTTTAAGTATAATAGTCGTAATGCTTTAAATGCATTAGGTGATTTTGCTATAAATAAATTAATTAAAATAGATATTATTAAATATTTTATTTACGAAATTCCTAGAGATATAACTTTATATATTTATTTAATTATATAGTTTGTTTAAACTTACAGTAGCTTATATTAAATTTACATAAAAATTATTAATTAAACATTTAATTACCTTCAATATTTTCAATATATTGAACTAATTTATAATTTTCTTTTTGAATATTATTTTTTATTATGTTGCTATTATTAGTTTCTTCACAATTCATTAATTCTGATTTGCTATATTGCTCTGACTCCTCATACTCTTCAAAATTTTCATATAATTCCATTTTTTCATCTTGTTTTAATTTGTTATCTTGATTATTTTTTGATTTATACACTCTTTTTTTTTTGTAATAGGTTTTTCCGATAATAATGCCATTTTTATCATATAAGCATTTTTCAGCCTTTTCATGCTGGTATTTAATCCGTTTATGAAGTTTTCGACCTTGTGAATTAATTATTAGACAGGCTTTGCATTTGCAAATTACTTTCTCATTTTTATGTGAGTTTGTCATAACTACGTAAAAGGTTAAGTAATATATCGATATAATTTTAAAATTTAGAATTTGCGTAACTGTAGCAAAGTTAAGTTTGTGCTATAATACAAATTCCTAAAAGGGAAATAGCCAATTAGAGAATACATACTCCTAACGCATCTTTTATATTTAATTTGTTTATTTACATATTTAATTTGTTTATTTATAATATCTGCAGCTATATAATAGTTTAAACAATATGAGATCTACACAACATTGTTTTTTTCATGTTACATATTGTTTACAATGACAACTTCTCCTATTTCTTACTCGTACTTATCTCAAAAAATTACAAACTGTGAACTTCCATCCACAGAAACTTTAAACACATTCTCAAAAGCTCAACAAATAGAAATCTTAAAATTATGCTATGATGCACAAAAAAGATTGCTTAATAAACTACTTGAAGATAAAAAATTAGAACATGCTGATGTTGAAATTCCAGTTGTACAACTACCTAAAAGAATCAACAAAAATCAATCGTCAAAGTTAAAACTATGGGAGCTTTGTCCTTGGTTATCTAAAGATTATTTTTCAAAAATTAAATCTGATTTTACGCCACATCTTGAAGCAAACAAAATTACAGAGCTAACAACATGGTCACAGTTAGGATATTCAGCTAGAGAAAGTTGGGTCGAAGATGTAAGTTAATTATATTATAGATGACTATTATAAGTAGACGTATAGAAATTTTGTTTCTAATTAGGTGAAATAGATTACAAAATCAAATATCATGCATGTTGAAAAAAGAAATGATAAAATAAGCTAATATTACAGTATTCAGGTTATCGAACATATATTATACTAAATATTGCGATTAAGTTAAATTTGGATTTATATATTTTTAGGTATATACTAAGCATAGACTTCAAATTGGTTCCAATAAATGGATTGTGCAAGAATGTTTAAAACAAAAATTAAATGATAGAGGTAAAAATGATAATATCAAATTATTTAATTATGTATTTTTTTAATATATAAAATTTTTTATATTCTTAATAGCTGATAATTTTAGAAAAAGAGCTAAAAAAAAAGGTCT
Organism: Racocetra fulgida; assembly: GCA_910592135.1. Taxonomy (NCBI): domain Eukaryota; kingdom Fungi; phylum Glomeromycota; class Glomeromycetes; order Diversisporales; family Gigasporaceae; genus Racocetra; species Racocetra fulgida. The sequence continues at coordinate 15,156 of CAJVPZ010000238.1, read as the reverse complement.
CAAAGTTACTATGCCGAATATACAAGTTGCAAGTAGTGATGATGAGCCAGAAGTAGTGCAACAATCGACTAGTATTTTTAAGAGATATGCAATGATAAACAAAGAAAATATAGATTTATCTTTCAGATCTAGTAAAGAATTTGGAGAAATTGACCCAGAAATAAGTAAATATATATTTCATTTTATGCATATTAATTATTAGTTGATTTTGTATTATTAATAATTAAAATTTATTGTTAATTAGATGATAACGATGATTTGGAATCTTTTAGTAGCAATTTTTACGAAAATTGTGATAGTTCTACCTCTAATAGTTATGCAACACCCTCTTCTAGTACCTACATTGCCCCTGCATCCAATAGCCACATTACCCCCACTTCTAGCAATTATGCCACCCCAGCTTCTGGCCATTATATTGATCCTACTTCAGACAGTGATAACGAGACAGGTGAAAACATTTTATCACAAAATCTTAAAGGTATTACATAGTTATATATTAAAATTAGAATCAATATTTAGTTCAATAATTTAATAAGATTTGACTTTATTTATAGATACCTTAAACCAAAACTCGCCTATTAAACAAATCACTGATAGAATAAGCAGCCGAACACGACAAAAAGGTGATACCAATTCCAAGAAATGCGATCAAAGATTAAAAGGTTCCTTACCAAAACGGGTCCGAAAAGAGAATGCTCAATTACTATTATCACCAGCTAACAAAAAAAGGATGGGAAATTCAAAGTCTTAATCGATGGTAAACTAGAATAAGAATAAATTAGAAAAATTCTTGTAAAAAAATATTATATATATATTTTTTAATATACACGCATATATATTAATATATATATATACAGTATAATAACAATAAAGTTTAGTTGAGTAGAATATAGTAATCATTGTTGGATAAAAATTTTAAAGTATACTTGCAATAAACATATATTATTTATAATAGTATTAATTAAAAAAAAAAAGAATATATATTATAGAAGGTTCGCTAATTTATGTGTCACCACTAATTGAATAAGGTTCGTTAATTTACGTATTTGAATAAGGTTCGTTAATTTCGTGTTTGAATAAGGTTCGTTAATTTACGTGTCATCATCCATCAAAAAAGGTTCGATACTTTACGTGTAATTACCCGTGCCAAAACCCGTAAATTTTGGTTTAGTAAAGTGCAGCAAAACCCGGTCCATTTACGGTCCAAAATGTCCGGGTAAACCGTCCAATTCGAACCAATTCAACGTGCCAACACAGGCCGCAAACGTGCAAACCCGGACACCTGACCGTTCCACGCTTGACCGTGCCTTTACGTAGAAACACGTGCCAACACGGACCACTTTTTTCATAGGGCGGTAGGGATTTAAAAATTGAATAAACGTTAGTGGCGAACAATCGAGGTCGATCAATAACTCACTCATCGACCAAACGCATATATAATATGCATACGTGCGTTCATACTTATCTTGAAAACCTCTTGTTAACTACGTATTGTTCTATTCGTAGTGCATATAAACATGACCTAGAATGTGCGTACATAGAGAACCTAAAATTATGAGTGACACAAACGTAACATAACATAATGCGAGAACTTCAACCATTTAAACTCCGCTCTGATCACGTGACATGGGTCCGGTCACAAAAATGTGCGTACATAAAGAACCTAAAATTAAGAGTGACAAATTAAACAAAATGCATAACATAATGCAACCCGATTTAAACTCCGATCTGATCACGTGACATGGGTCCGGTCACATTACGTGGGTCCGGTCATGTACGTGGCTTTCAAGATTCGCAATGGAAAAAAAAAAATTGATTGGTAATTTGCATCGCAAAATTAACCGACCAATGAAAAAATTTGATCGCAATTTGCATCGCAAAATTAACCGACCAATGAAAAAAAAATTGATCAGTAATTTGCATCGCAAATTAACTGACCAATGAAAAAAAAATTGATCGGTAATTTGCAAAATTAGCCGACCAATCAAAACCTGCTTGCCCCAGAACTTGGCCCCCAAAGACCCCCGTTAGCAGGAAATTTGGTTCAAGAAAACAATTTTCATTTTCTTGAACTGAAATTTGGTTCATGATGAATCATTGTTGATTCACATGAACCAGAATTTGACTCATAATGAATCATTGTTGATTCATATAAACCGGGATTTGGCTCATAATGAATCATTGCTGATTCATATGAGCCGGAATTTGGTTCAAATGAACCTCTTTGTATTCATTTGAATCTAAATTTAATTTGAACCATAAAGTTGGTTCAAATTAAAGTGCAAATCTTGAAAGCTGCATGATATTACTCATGCAATCAGATCAGAGAACTATTGATTTGAAAATTTTGTTTATAGTATCTTACCTAAAAATTGAAATCGATAGTTTATAGAAGGTCTGAAACTCAAAAAAAACTATACAACAATCAATCCAACTAAATCAAACAGAGCAATAACTAAAAAAATCTAAAAATAAACATTCTTAAATTATTTTCTAAAAAAAACGTGATAGAAAATCAGGTTCTGATAAAGGTTTAAACAAAGTAAAGTAGTATTCTTATGTATGAAACAGGCCTTGACCAGAAAATCGCAGTATTATCAATGAAATGCCTTGTATTCTAATCAATGCATACATTTGTGATCAAATAGAATCGAATGAAACATGTATAATCATCCTAAACAACCTGAAAATCACATATAACTATATTGAGTATGGATCAAATCATGACAATGAGATTTCTGAGTAGTGGTAGCGATATTAGAGATGTTAAAAGTCCGGTCCAGTGCTTGTTAAGTTCTTAAAACATTCAGTTTATACTAGTTAAAAGCTAGTTTATATCCCCTGTCTAAAACCAGTCTTATCCTAGCAGTTTAATGTATAGAACAATAGTGAATGAGTATTGTGTTTTAATAATAATAACATGAATCGTATTGAATTCATTCCAGTATTATAATCACATTTGGATCGATGTAAATTAGCCAATTAGAAGACCTTGAGATTACAAAATTATAAAACTAGTTTCAGTTCTCAAAAGTTCAGGCCCAAACCCGGTCTAAACTAGTTCACTGTGTACTACTTAATATCCTAAGCAACATGGTGAAAAATCAGGTAAAAAAAATCTAGTGAATAAAGTGAAACGTTAATAAAATATCAGATATGCAAATGCTTAGAAGAAATGAATAAATATAATATTTTACTTAGCTTTGATAGTGCCCAGAAAGAACTAAAGATTAAAATAAGAAAATATTATAAATAATAAATTTATTAATGTTGAAGCGATGTAATTTGTACATAATACTTACTAAATATAACACTCTAACAGTATTTTATTTTATTTTACCTCATTGGATGCAGTTATGTAGAAAATTTCAAATACTATATCGATGCTTCTTTAATTCGTCACTGTTGCTATACAGAAATCAAGATTACAATTCAGCCATAATTGCTATGTTCAGAAATCACGCTTAATAAAAAGAAAATAAAAAAAACAGAAAGAAAAGATAAACTTACCTGAAAGCATTTAAACATCAATTTAATGAAAAGATACAAGCTCAAGACAAAGAGATGTTATATACTATACAGAAACTAAAAAAAATTAACAATATTTTTATAATAAAATAAAAATATTTTTAAAGTATAATAAAAACATTTTATAAATAAAAATATTTTAATAACATATTTATAATGAGTTGATAATATTATTAATAGTTTTAAAAAAATTTTTTTTAAAAAAAAAATATTATTAATATATTAAAAAATGGAAATTATAATTTATTGCACCATGCAACATATTGCACCAGGCAATATATTGTAATATATTGCACTCTAGTCACAGGTCCTATTAAATTATACAATAGCCCACATATATAGGTTTCAAATTCAAACCCAACTGCTTTTTTACAGTAACAACAATATAAAGTTGAATTTAAACCCAGCCGTTTGTTTACAATAACGGCAAGATAAATTGAATTTAAACCCACAAGTTAAAGTTTCAGTAGTTTGTTTACATCATACTGATAATAATAGTGATCCACCCTTATATAAATAGCACAAGTCGTCTGTGCTTTTTTTTTTTTCTTTTTGTTGCCATTTACTAACACACGAGCACTTTTCTATAATCATAAGAAATTAAATAGTAAAAGCACATAATGAACTTACCCAATGAGACCATAGTTTGCGACAGTGATATTGGCTTGGAATATACTTCGGATAAAGAATACCATGGCGGTGTTTACACTAAAGCCTGGCACAAAACCTTGCACGAAGATGTTGAAGTTGAAACCTTGATATATGATGCTGAAGCTCTTCCCGATACTGTTGAAACCTTACCTGAGAACTCTGAGGCCTTTTCCGACAACCTTGAAGCTTTACTAGAAGATGTTTTAGTCTTTATCGATGATGTTGAAACCTTACCTGAAGATGCTGTAGTCATTTTCTATGATGTTCAAGCTGCACCTGAAGATGCTGTAGTCTTTCCTGATGATGTTCAAGCCGCATCTGATGATGTTGAAATATTATATGAAAATGTTGAGGCTATTATGATAGAAAAGAGTCAATCATTTGATAATTTTGATCTTGTGGAGAAACATGTGCAAAATTATGCTGAATACATGGGTTTTAATGTGGTAATGGGACGTAGTACTGTTATCGAAACTGCTGAAAATGAAAAAGTAATGAGAAAAAGGGCAATTTATTGCTGCCATTTTGGTAGCTATAAACAGTCAAATCCTGAAAAGCCCAGAAAAACAATAAGAAAAGGTTGTAACTGGCATGTCAACCTCTCAAGACCACTAAAACAGAATTCGAATTTTCGTGTTTTTGTAACACGTTGGAGAATAAGCATAATTATGTGATGTGTTCTAAAGCTCTACAGTTCGAAAAGTTGAAAACATTTACAAATGAGATGAAAAGAGACATAGAGTTTTATGTTACAGAGTGTAATTTTGGAGCAACGATAATTAAACGAATTTTAAAAAAAAAGTACCCTCTTCAGCCAGTTTATATAACGGACCTCTACACAGAAATTCAACAGAATAAAACATCGGCACAGTCTAATCTAGCTGATGCAGCACAATTATATGAGGAGTTGCAAGCTAAGCAACGTGAAGACCCAAGGTGGTTTGTTGAAGTAACATGGGAGTTGGAAACTAATAGTCTTACAGGAATTTTCTAGATGAGTCCTGAGCAAATTATTTTGTGGCATGAGTTTGGTAATTCAGTTGGTCACGATAATACCTCCAGAACGAATCGATATCATATGCCGCTGTCGCTTTTTGTGGTTGTGGATGATAATATGAAGTCAAGGATAGCTGCTCAGGCTTTATTAAGTGATGAAACTAAGGAATTATATGAGTGGGTCTTATATATGACTAAAAAAGCAACAAGAGGATGAATACCCAACGTATTTGTCACCGATGGTGACCCCTCTATGGAAAGTGCATTAATAACTGAATACCCTACAACACATCATATTCTCTGTATATGGCACCTAAAGGAAAACATTAAAAAAATGCTTCGTGGAAAGCTTGGTGCATCGTTTGGTGATTTTTATTCTTCTTTTTAGAGATGTCGTAATGCTGATACACCTGACGTTTTTTACCATTATTGGGACGAAATGATAAGTAATTACCCAGCTGCAAACACGTACCTTCAAAATCAATTGTATGATAGGCGAAAATCATAGGCTCGTAGATTTACAACTACATTGTTCATGCTTGGTATCGAATCTACATCGTTTGTAGAGAGCCAAAATGCCTGTCTTAAACGTATCATTGAAAGTAGTAATACTTCTCTTTATGAGCTTGGGAGGGTTCTAATAGATAGTGTTGAAGATAGTATAAAGCAAAAGCAATATGAAGATTTAATCAGAGGTGTCCCATATACAGTTAATACCGCAACAATTTTTCTACAAATTGAATCAGTTATCTGTTGTTACTTGCGGCCAAATATTATACGATTTTTAGTTGGTCAAATGAAGGAGAGCATATACTATATTTTATTTCGTTCCAATATTGAAGAAATCCAAAACATGCCTATGAATAAGCCATCTGAGAGTGATAATTTCGAAGACGAACCAGATGGTGTACTTTTATGTGTACAGTTCCTTCTTCAACGCTTGGATTGTACCAAAATTGAAGAGGTTTGGAAAGTCTCTAGGGTTACAAGTCAAAATATAAATCATGTAGTTTTCTGTCTTAACGACAGATTATATAGTTGCACATGCCTGTTACAACAGAAACAAGATCTGGTTTGTAGGCATTACTTTCACCTTCTAAACATCACAAAAGTAGCACGATTCAGCATGCGGCTCATTAATATGCGGTGGATTCCTAAAATGCATCAAAATGATGTAATAATGGAACCTGACTATTATGGACAATGGTTTGTGGACAGCATTACAGATTCTGGTACAAATCGGGAAATAACTAATGACAATCCGCACTTTGAATGGCTCCAACCTTTTAGTAATAATAATAATGAGCAATTTACCCAGGATTCTAGCTTTATAAATGAACAGCTATTTTATGGAAAAGTATGGGGATTAGTTTGTACTGCACTTAATAAATATCTTTTATATCAAGATCATAAGTTTGTTGAGATAGTTAGAACATATTTGGATAGTGTGAATTCCTGTGAGCAGCAAAATCATCAGCAAGTAAATTCAGAAAACGAGGAGTTAAACAAAGAGAATACTTATACAAACGTCAGACTTCAAAACCTGAAAAAAGTTATTACTAAAGGGTGACCGAAACTTTCCAGTCACTACAATAATAAACAAGGTAAACGTTTAGCAAATGAACTATCACTCGACGGAAAGAAAAGGCGTGGACAAAATCATTGTAGCTACTGCAAGGGAGTAGGTCATAATGTTGCGACATGTCCTAAAAAGTTGAGGATCAGCAAATTTAAACTGTATATGTAGTTGTATGTATATATTAGTGTAGATCAAATTCATATCGTTATAATTGTGTTGATTTAAAGCTATATTTGTGAGATACTAACTAAAAAAAGGGAGTCACTAAAGTGGAATGCATTTATTTAGATAAGTTTATGTAAGGTTTGTGTAATATTGCCATTTATATATCCTTTACCACACTTTAGGAATCTTTTTTCAGAATACTACCTTTTTGAGTGACTACATATTGTAATGCATTACTGCATTATCAATCTAAATAGATTAGTCGTGCAACTAAAATTTATCAGATAGACCAAAATTTAGAGTCGGAATCAGCTAGAACTAGACCATCATTAAGTAATAATACCAACTAACTATATTATATGTAGCATTAGTGTTTAGACAATTTTACTTAGTAATAGACTATAGTTTTATGAAAAACTTATTAATTTTGCTTTGAATTTTGGTCAACCTATTAGATTTTGATTGTGTAGCTAATTTATTTAATATAGTATTCGTAAAGCCTCGATTTAATTTGTAACATTTGTAAAAGATAAATACTTTAATAGTTATATATAATAAACCGTAAAAATAAATATATAGAAATAGTCACATGATCCAGGGGTGCAAAATATTGCATATGCAATAAATTATAAATCTCTTAAAAAATTATTATAAAAACATTTTTTAGAAAATATTATAATTATAATATCTAAAGTATTATAATAATATTACAATTGGCCTCACCATTAATATTAAAAAAAAAAAATATATTATTACAATAATAAGAGGCGTAGCGCCTTAGAAAATGGTCAAGATGTCATCCTCCAAGTGGCAGATTGACAGTTCGAATCCCACTAGTGATTTTTTGGAGTTAAATCTGTGTTCAGAAATTGTAGCTTCTGATTGGTTGGGCATAAAACCTGTAATCCTGGTTCCACTATCTCAAATGGAAGCCTATGGGCGCAATGATGCAGTAATGCATCGCAAATCCAGAAAACCAGAAAAAACTCACAAGAACCTATTTGGCAAGTCCCAAGTTAGGAGGTAGTGAAATCGGTCCATATGGTATAGGCCAAAAAGAAGGCTGGTACTATGATTGGAATGAATCTAATAAGGGCAGGTAGCTTCAGTTATTAAATCCGGTAATAATTACATGTTTGGGACATGAAAAGTTGTTTGGTAGGCAGTTGGTATGAGAGTAAAGTAGCCCTTAGGCCATTGTAATAAAAGGGTCAGGTCTGTTATATCTGCAATACGTAGTGAGTCAGATTAGTAATAGGAGGATTGTAAGTTAGAAGGTTTAAATAGGCAATTCCCATAGTTGAGTTGTAGGTATGGCAGCTAATATAGAACCTTTGGGCAGACTACTTAAATTAGGCACCAAAAATATACGTGTAGCTAGTTGTATCCTCGCTCATGTAACAAATATTATGTTGACTCATAATAAAAAATCGGCTATAGTACCCGGCCTCTAAATAAAAAAAAAATATTACAATAATAATATTAATATATTTTAAAAATATCTTTAAAAAATATTTTTAAAAATATTTTTTAAAGATATTTTTAAAATATATTAATATCATTATTGTAATATTATTATAATACTTTAGATATTATAATTATAATATTTTTTAAAAAATGTTTTTATAATAATTTTTTAATATAATTACTTTAATATTAATATATAATTTCTATTGATATTTATACTCTATAAAATTTAATAACATTTTAATTGTATATATATAATGACTTATTATCTTTATACTAGAAATAATTTAAGTCTTAAGATAAAAAATACTTTATTAATAAAATTTTCAAACTAATTGCTATTTGTTATAACATTAATGCTAAACCTAATAAACAAAAATGCAGTAAAAACATAACAATAGACAATTTCAAATTATGTTAATACAAGTGGATATAGTTTTAATAATATGTATAGATGTTTAATAAATAACAGTCTTTTATCAAACTTTTTCAACATACTGCATACTACAGTAATTGTTTTTACTACCAAAACAGAACTATTAGATCTAAAGACACTATTTAGAATATAATCTCGAAAATAACAATAAAAATATCTACAGATCATACCAATTAGCCAAAATGTTATCGAACATAGCATAAATCATTATTTTTGTAAAATTTTAAAGCTGTATTAGTGCAACTCATACAGGAAGGTCCTCAGATTTCCAGATTAGAATACCTAAGAATCATGATTAGAAAGGCCAGAATTAACCAATTTTGCCCAAGATTACTAAAAGTTTACTAATAAATCATAGCTCACTCATTAAGTAAAGCTGCCTAGTTGATAATTTTTGCCTAGAAATAGTTGACTTATATTGCTAAATCTGATGAAATTGTTCTAGAAATTTAGGATTCTCCAGTAAAATTTGTATTAGTACAAACATTATTTAATTCTATATTTGGGTTTATCAAACATGCCCTATTTTTGAATACATCAATCACAACTTAAATAAAATAAGAATATAAAATTAATCCAAAGCTTAATTAATTTAAGGAAAGAACTTATCAGGTTTACATTGCATTAGAGATTGGACTCGAGTCAATTCGTAGCTTAAAAAACATAGATTTGACTCAAGTTAATTCGAGTTTAAGCTACGAGTTGACTCAAGCCCAGTCTCTATTTTTCATATTAGGTTTGCGATTGATATAATATTATTTGTTTTAAATCTTTGTATTTAGAATCAAATTAACCTTTTTAATAAATTAACTTCAAATATTAGACATTACATCATTTTCAATATCAATATATTTAACATTTTAAGATTACCAAATTAATATTTTCAAATCTAATTCAAATTTCTTCTTGACTCAGATTAGTATAGCATCATACTACGTATTCAAAACTATAACATATATCGATCTGATCATAAATAAAATAAATAACAGAGAGTGTGGTGACCTAGTGAAGTTGGTAGGTTGTTGCATCTCAAGTGGCAGGACAAGAGTTCGAATTCCACTGGTGACGAAATTTGAATTTTATAGAATGTGTTATAGCAGACTGTGTATAATCCAGCAGATCGACGTCTGTAATCTTGGTCGTACTAGCTTGTACTGGGAGGATCTGGAACAGTAGTATAATGTAAGAGTTACACAAAACCCAAGTGATGGATCTGAGTAAATCCAGAGGAACAGGACACACGAAGCCCTCTTGGCAAGTTTCGAATGGAGAGGTAGCACAGATCTTTAATGGTACTATATAAAGAAAGATCATTGGCAATCAGATCCGACTGCAAACTGAACGAAGACTGGGTGTTGGGCAAGGCACTATATCAACCAGGCCACATATATATGGAGAAAAGTATTTATCAGAATACCAGGTAACACAAGTTCCTTCTGAGCCATTTGGATTAGGAGTTTGGAAATGCTGTTGGTGTGCCAAGAAAGTTGGTGATAGTTCGTAAAGTGGGTGCTGAGGTTTGGGTGAACTTCATAAGGGCAAGGAGTAAGTAACAGTAGCGGTTTTAGCTCGCAAGTACTTGGCCTCAGTTTAGGCATAAGTTATTGAAAATCTAGGTGATACATATGTAGGACATGGACTGCTCTAGTAGGTTTCCTATGATGATAAAGTAGTCCTAAGGGGCCTTAGCAGCAGTTTCTCTTTGGGAAGAATATCTGATAGTGCTAAGTTGATCAGAGGGTTTAAATAGATAACTTAAGTAATAGTAGGTTATAGAAACAGCATCTAGTGTAAAACCTAGTAATAGGTAGATACTTAATTAGGTGCTCAAAAGGCGCAGATATAGTTAGAATATATTCTCATTAATATAACAAAGTCAAAGGTGGTCCTGTGGCTGCCCTGACATTTACAACCGAAGTTAATAAAACATGTCAGACCCCAAAGTAGACATCTTAACATTAAAAAAAATAAAAATTAAAAAATAAATAACAGCAAATACTGTAAATAAATAATTATAATAAATAAAATAAATACTTCATATGATTATAAACAAATTATATTTAAATCAAATAATAAAATAATTATACAAGCCATGCTATACCCAGTTATATGGTAAAAAAAGATTAATTAATAAATATGAAAAGTGGATATCTAAGCTAACAATAAATTTATTAGAATCTTATTTATACTTACTTTTACTTTAATAAAAATGAAATTTATAAGCAAATATGGCTTTAATTTCAATCATATCATGCATATGAAATTTTAATATTATTAATCTGATTCTGCTTTACTATCATTAGTTGCACTTTTAGTACAAATATAATTTTAAGTAGCAAAATAATTATAATCTTTCTTAGAAAAAAAATATCTACAATGCTCAAGAAATCTGTTTTAAAACAAAATTCACTTATCTTTAATAAAGCACCTATACAAGTGTTTACAAGCAAAAAAGCACCTACACAAGCATCTACAAGCAAAAAAGCATCTGCACAAGCGTCTACAAGCAAAAAAGCATCTGCACAAGCTTCTACAAGCAAAAAAAACACTTGTAAAAGCATCTTCTAGCATAAAAGCACCTGCACATATGCCTATAGGCAAAAAATTATCTACATCTTCAGGCAACAAAAAAATTCTTCATCCAGAGTTTATGATAATTTGAATAATAATCTTGAAGGCTTTAACGATTATGATGCACCTTTGAGTAACAGTGCTAAAGATGCTCAATTTCGTTCTCACTCACCAAACTCCCATTCTCATTCTCGATTACTACACTCCTGTTCTTATTCTTGATCACTATATTCTCATTCCCAATCACAAAATTTTTAACAAAGATTTTTTTATATACAACACTCTTGTTCACAGTCAGAAGCACTTATTTCAAATCTTAGCCTTTTTAATCACGACATTCTTATTCTCTATCTAGATCTCAGCCTTTCTAATCAAGACGTTCTCATTCTCCATCTATATCTTAGTTTTTTTTAATCACAACGTTCTTATTCTACATCCAGACCTCAACCTTTTCAATCACACCATTCTCATTCACCATCAAGATCTCAAGCTTTCTGATCAGAACGCTCTAGTCTCTTATCCAGATCTCAACCTTTCCAATCACGCTCTCAGCCACATAGCTGCAAAAACTCACATTTGAATTAGAATATGAAGCAGCAGCATATGTTTCTGAATGACCAGATCTTTTAAAAATTGCATCTCAAATAGCTCAATACGATAGTTTTAAAACATCAAGTGATGAAAAATTTGTGATTTTTACTCAAAAAGTAAGTTACTTTGAATTGTGATAAAAGCATATAAGTTATGTGCTGAGAAAAGGAACCAAATAGATGATTTTTTAAAAATCAGTTTTTGAGCTTAACTAATTTAAAATAAGCTAACATTTTTTTCTCAAGTAACAAATACTGTTATCTTAATAAAATTTTGCTATATAACTTGTTAAAGTTTGTATTTTCTTATATTTTATTATAGAATTTATAATATTTTTCACAAATCATTTTTATTTTAATTAAGTTCCTTTTCTTTAGCACCAAACCCATATTATCTGTTCTTATTAATTTTTATAAATTATCTTTTTGTCTTTAGAGTCAACAACATTTCAAATATTTTTAAAATATTTATTTTTTAAAATATGACACCTTACAAAGGAAATTATTAAATGCATTAAATTATACTTTCCATCTAAAAAATTAACATCTAAAAGCATCTCTGTTTTAAAAGGAGCTGCCAATGCAGTATATCGAAGCTATAGGGATGCACTTCAAACTAGTCTTAAAAAAATTGCGTGCACTTCATTGAGGATTTTAAGTAAGCAAAATAAATTTTTAATATATTAGATAAAAATTATAACAAATTATCAATTTATAGAATAGAAAATCTTTCTCAAGTCCAGCGATCTGATATTAATGATTATCTTCAAGAAGATGTCTGGAGACCATTTCTTAGATGTTTTTTCAAAGCAATTGATGAAGAAATAACATTTACTTTAGAATTCAAGGAAGCGTGGTAGATGTATATGTCAGAATGCCTTGTAAAAATGATTGAAGAGACATTGGATGATGAAAAAAAGCTAGTTAAAATTACCAACCTAGACCATCTTACTTTGGATTATGATATTTATGACACTAGTGATATATTAGATCTAAATGATAAAGACTTTAAAGTGCTTCTGAAGAAAGAATTGGGCAACAAAATGAAAAAAATAGGGATTGAGCAAAATTATTGTAATTTATTTGGACTAGAAGACTTTTTTACTAATACCACATATTATGGTGTAACAAAGTGCAGGGATGTTCTCAAGCATTTATCATAAAACTAACCAGGATAAAGGCTAAAATAGTAATTTACTAAATGTATAAGTATATATGTATAATATTTATTTATATGCAGTCAGTACTAGCTACAAATATATTAAAACAATCTAAATGAAATCATTTGCTTCTCAATTAGAGCATTTATATAAAAATTTATACATGTAAATAGAAATTAGTTGAACTAATAGTTCGAGTCTAAAAACTAAAATTTATTTGATTGAACAAAAATAACTAAAATATTCTGATATTTGGCAATATTTTTTTGTACAAAAAATTTAATAATTTATGTAGCTCTGTCATGTTTATGGAAATTCGGATCATGTACTCTAAAAGAGTTATTCTAATATTACATAACATCTAAAAAAAATATAAAACTCATTATAGAGCTTTTATCCAAGTAATCTAAATATTTTAATACTAATCGTATATCAGTTTTTTCTTAAAGTAGAATCTCTAAGTTTTATAATCCCAAAAGACCTTACTCTCAATAAATTGCTTATGAAAGCTAAAACCATTGCATTGAAGATAATCATGAGGCTTAGCGAGTATGAATACAATCAACTTAATATCAAGAAACAAATAAATATGCACGTGATACTAATATGATGATATAACAATTCAATAACTAACAATATAATCAAAAGATATGATATAAATTAAGAATCGCATAGAAATATTTATTAATAAAAGAGAGATGAGCAGATTGTGCATTTTTGAATCTACTGTATAGACTATGCAGCATGCAGCATTATGCAAGCTGACAAAAATTATGCTAGCTAGCCTGAATTTAAAAATCATACTGCGCAGTTTTTCAAAAATTCTACGCAGTCTGCGCAGGCTGTGCAGTGGCCCATCTCTAGAAGCTACTAAAGTGGATTTGAAGGTCTTATACTTATATACATGAATGTAATTCCGCAGCCAAGACAAAACTCTAGAAATGAATTCTCTTTTACAGTCCTAAATCGATATATGATCTATATTAGAAAATTGTTCAGAAAAACATCTGATTGAATGATTTATCTTGAACGAAATATAAATTCATTTAAGTCTTTGAATCAAAATCAAATAAAAGAAATTTAGGTCAAGTTATTGCCTAATTAATATCATATGATAAGAAAACTGCTGATTCACAGCTTGCCAGCAGGTGTCAATCTTGAGTAATATAACCACTAATTAAAAAATTAAAAAAAAATTAGTATATTGTATTCAATACAGACAAACCTCTTCCTTATGCTTAGATGTCATTAAGGGTTTCAAAAATTAACAGAAGATGTACTAAAGATCGTGCATCAGCCATAAGCGGTCCCTAAAGTTAAGGCAGAAACTAGGAGTAGCTTTACTTTACTGTAAATAGTAAATTAATTATATTACTTGAGAATATCAAAAGAAATAATAATATTTACAAAAATTCTTATTTAGGACATAAAAAGTGATCTTATTCTTTGTGCTAAAAGTCTGAAATCTCAATAAAATTCAAGTGATTCGTTGAAAGAACATATATAGTAGATTACTTGTAATTAATATAACAATATCGCGAACTTATCTTGCTAGTATGTAATATTGTAATTTGCTTACATATTGGTTGTTAGTCATGATGTATAGTTAATCCAAATAGCTAAAGCCAATTTATAACTATAATATAGTTACTTAGTTACTAAAAATAATCTTCAGGTGCATGCATTTTTTTTTGCTAGTACACGAAAGATACTAAATAATTTTTTAATACAAAAAAATTTAAATTTTATATTATTATTGGATAAGGAATTGATTAAATTAATTATTATAACATCGGCAGAAGTTATTGATTGTTTAATACAGATGTAATTGGTAGTATATAAATACTATATTAATAATTAGATAGAATACCATTATTACAATAAGGGATCATTTAAATTAATTATTACAACATCGATAGGAGTTATTGATTATTTAATATAGATGTAATTAATTGGTAGTATATAAATAGTATTACTAATTGGTAATTATAATCAATTCTTTTTTTTAAAAAA
>CAJVPZ010000237.1:0-22021 GCA_910592135.1 Racocetra fulgida | reverse complement strand
AGTAAATTGAAAATATAAACGGTCTACAAGCGAGAACTAATAAAGAAATATATATCAGATATCATGATAGATACGTACGTACAATATTATAAAAATTCTTGCATTCTTATTGGTCGACTTGGTTCTGAGTCAACACTGAGTCATGATTTTCAGATTTGGAAGGTTTGTGTAACGAAGGTTGTCCACCATGCTACAATATATATATATCTATTGAATTCAGATAATTGATTATTATTCGATTTAATTTTAAATGTCAAAAACAATGTGCAAAATAAACTAAACTATTTCGGCATTGATTTTTGATATGAAATGTCTGAGTTATTTCTGAAATAACTCAGACATTTCATACCCAAAATTAATGCCGAAATAGTTTCTACGCCATGTATAGTTTCGCTCTAAAGCAAGAACATCAAATAGATGGCAGGAGATAAATCAGTTATATTCTGCGTAGTCGGATATAAACAAAATTTTGCAGTAAAGTCTAACCAGCCACTTACGCGGCCGATTATATTTACTGCGAAATTTCACTTATACCTAACTGCCCAGGATATAATGATAACTATTACTAATTCGTTTTTTATTCTTATGCCAAACAAATAAACCAACAAACATATATATCCAAAAAAAGTTAATCACTGTCAATTGTTACGTATAAACAATACTCCACCAAAAATTTATATAACAAAATGTATTACAAAACAAATACAAATACAAAATACAGCCACCTACTGTAATGTATAAATATTTCTAAAAATACAAAATGAATGATAAGACAAAAAGCATACTACTTTTTTGCACTAATGAATGCTTCAAATTTGCGGTTGAATTCAGCATTATTTTCTTGCTGAGAATCATTATTGTGATCCAGAGTAAGACATGGTCCCGTGTATACATCCTTTTGTGCCAGTTTTTTGAAGTTATCATTAAAATTCTCAATCATTTTAAAGGAAATCTCGAGGTCATGAACAAGCTTAGGATATTGCATTACTAACACTGGTCGTTTAAACATTTTTGATACAAATTTACGTTCTTTATGTTCTATAAAACCAAGTTCTTGCCTAATGTTAATACGAAATCCTTTTACATTATTCATAAGATAAAAATGACCATAATGTGGTTCATCTATCTGAATACTTTTCCTGTGAACTTCGTAATCAAATTTACCATTATTGGTAAATTGATATGACCACTTTACACCAGTTTCACCAGTTTCACCATAATCAATATCAACATTCCACATACTCAGTTTCACTGTCGCACTTTGATTATTTCCTTTCCTATAGTTATACATCATTTTTCCGTTTATCTGTGGAAAACTTGCTCCAATTTGAATATTATGACCATTATTATGGGAATATGAATGATCTATAGAATTATTATGAATTCCTGGGCTAAATTGTATCTTTCTAATCATAGAGGATTCATCACCAGGATTTAATGGAATCGGATGAAAACCGATTGCAAATGAATCAAGAAAGTAACAAACAAAGCCTTTAAGTGAATCACATTGTTTGCTAAGAAATTTTGTAACCCCACAGTTTCCTAAATTGACCACAAATTCCAATGCTCTTTTATTTTTAGAAGTGGACCTAATATTCGCCCAAAAATTAACAGTAATGTTAAAATTTTGTTTGCTACCTTGAGATTCGACCCTACATTCAGATGAAATTTCGAGATATTCATTATTAATATTTTCATTGCCATCATTACCATCACTACCACCATCGTCATCTCTATTATTTCCATCATCACCATTTTCACCACTATCATCGTCATCGTCATCGCTACCATTTTCACCACTTTCTCCTTCTCCAGGTTCCTCATTTTTCCCATGTTTTTCTAAATTTCCAGTTGTTTCTGAAGATGATGTATCATTTGGAATGTTATCTTCATGTCCATCACTAAAATTGGCATTATTATTCAATGTTATATCTTCATCTTTCATTAAATGATACATCACTTCAAATTCATCATTAAACAAAGCAGAAATCTTTTTCATAATTGATGTCTCGAGAGGTTCGGTAACCCAACAAGCGATACATGGTGCGGAATAGTTTTCTTGAAAATAGGGACTCACAGCATATACATTTTGTGAATAGAGTATATGATTAATAGCGTTTTCTTGTGCCTTAAGTTTTGAAAACAAATTTTCAACTTTGGCGTATTCGATTGCTGAAGGTTTTTCGAAAATAGTTGAGCGCACTGACATGAAATCAGACGTATTATTCGAGGTTCCACCGACAGTAACAGTAGGATTAAAACGTTTGATGCATCTGAAAGGATTACTACTGTCTGGTCTAATTAATGCATATAAAACGATTAAAAAATTTAATTTAATGAAATATTTAATTTTTGCAATGCAATATATATCTCTACAATAATCTAATTTGTCCAACGATTATGATATTATTGATAAAAGAATACATATTGAATTAATCAAACTTTTTAATAATCAATTTAATGTTGCGATTATATATTACAGTACGCACAAATCATGTTACTGTAAATACGTCCGATGAATAATATCTTTAGTATAAAACTTCTGGCACTAGTAGCTTTATACCAAAAATACCAGTCCGGAATTTTTAGCATCTCACTTTGAGTTATATTATAAAAAGGAGTGATTTTTAAATGTGGCTTCTTAATCGGCAAATCAAGAAGCCAGCCCATTTCATTGTATTGTTCTTTTAATCATTGTCATTATTCATATTCCGTTGTAAAGATTCTATATTTAAACTTCGGTTTCACTCACAATCACGATCATAAATTGCGCGATGTAAATTAGATTAACTCCCAAAAATGTTGTTAGCAATACAAATATCTGATATATTTGTTAACCGTTTTCGAAACGTTGGCCCAGTGTTAAATTCTTGTGCATGTATTGTTATCTGCGAAAAATTAACAATACAATTACTGTGTAATTTACACAGAAAATAAAATTACGTTCCTGTATAAAAAAGTTTTTGTACAGTATATTTGTGCGGAATTTTTAACGTTGAGTCGACAGTAATTTTTTTATAATCAATTTAAGGCCAGACCAATTTAATTTGGTGGTTTACATTACATCCTTCTCACAAAAGGGGGGGGGCGGTCTAGAGGGAGTTTATTATAATTTTTTTCCGAAATGATCCGCGATATAATAAAAGTTTTCCGAAATTTTCCGCACATATATAGTGAGGGGGAGTCAGAAGGGGGTAATGTAAACCACCAAATTAAATTGGTCTGGCCTAACATACATTTCTGCTCGTGTACTGTGGTTTGCTAAGCAATACTCTCAAATGTAATCTGAGACGTTCAATATGAATTTGGTGCTTCAGACGTTAAATTGACAATGAAAAAATTTGAACCAAACGATTCAAAAACACAAGAATTGACTAGCGCAGATGAATATTTTATTTAATAAAGTATATACTTACTTGAAGGTTGCTTCATTTACATCATGATTATTGGATGAGTTCTTAACGAAACCCCGATCATTTAAGCGAATAGTTTCACGATCTGCACCTCGTTTTTTATATCCTTTGATGAATTTGGTTGGTTTGGTTAGGTTCTGTAATGTTAAACTAGTTAAATCTTTTACCACATCCCTAAAACTTCTCATATTGTTAAAGGTTTTAGCACGCCATTCCATCGTCATTTGATCATTTGGTTCGATTTTTAATGATTTGTCTAAATCTTCAAGTGATTCTTCATATCTTTTTAACTTACGGTAAGTTGCGCCACGATATCGCAATGTGTTTGCATTTTCAGAGTTAATCATTAATGATTTACTTAAATCTTCTAACGCATCCTCATATTTTCCTAAATTGTAATGAAGTATTCCACGTAATTCCAATGCATCAGCGAAATTTGGATCGATTTTCAATGATTTATTTAAACATATAAGTGCTTCGACATCGTTTTTGTTTTGCATTAGATGATAAGTTTCTCCAAGGTGATATAATGACTCTGCGTCATCTGGTTCCAAATCTATGGCGCTAATTAAATCTGCTACTGCTTCATTATGTCTATACATGGTTTTAAAAGTTATTCCACGTTGTTTTAATACAAATGCGTTATCTCTTTTAACTTTTAAGGATTCATTTAAATCCCTAATTGAATCATCATATTTTTTCATCATTCTATAAGTTACCCCACGTTGTCCCAATGCATTTGCATCATTTGGTTGAGTTTCTAATGCTTTGTCTAAATCTTTGAGCGATTCCTCAAGTTTATTCATTTCACGAT
Organism: Racocetra fulgida; assembly: GCA_910592135.1. NCBI lineage: Eukaryota > Fungi > Glomeromycota > Glomeromycetes > Diversisporales > Gigasporaceae > Racocetra > Racocetra fulgida. The sequence goes on along the minus strand of CAJVPZ010000237.1, from coordinate 17,794 downwards.
AAATTTCACCACGTAGTACTAACGACATTACATCATTTAATTTATTTAAATCTAATAGTGATTCTTCGTATCTTTTCATCTTGCGATAAGTCGATCCACGACTTGCTAATGCATATGTATTATTTGGATTAATTTCTAATGATTTATTTAAATCTGATAGTGATTCTTCGTATTTTTTCATCATGCCATAAGTTTGTCCACGTTCCGTTAATGCTTCTGCATAATATGGATTAAGTTCTAATGATTTATTTAAATCTGCTAGTGATTCTTCGTATCTGTTCATTTTGCGGTAAATTACTCCACGGTATGCTAATGCAACTGCAAAATTTGGATTAATTTCTAATGATTTATTTAAATCTGTTAGTGACTCGTCATATTTTTTTAACTTATAGTATTCTATTCCACGATTTTTTAATGCTTCTACATTATTTTTATTAACTTCCAATAATTTATTTAATCTTACAAATGGATTCTCCTTGTGCTTGCTTATAGTAATTTGATTATCAAAATTTAAATTTGAATTATCCTGGTTAACGATCTGCAATTGATTAAATTGTTGTTCTATTAAAAAGTAAATAAGTTATTGTTAATAAAAAATAAAGTTATAATTTTTGATTCTAATAATTAATTAAACATAGTAAACCTATTGAATTCACGTCTTGAGTATAATCATTAGCATTATTTAGTTTATATTGGTTAAAACCTGCTTGATCATTACTTGAAATTCCTATATTAATATCTTTTTCATTGTGATAAACCGGAACCATTCGAATATTATCTAATTTATTGCGAATTTCAACTATACTAGGACGTAAATTTGGATCACCGTTCCAAGCATCACAATAAATATTCATAAAGTCAACCGGCGTCCCATTAATAGGATTTTCTCTTTTGCCATAACTTACATGTAAGACTATTTGCATGTTAGTCATATTTTTAAAAGGAGGTACACCACTTGATAATTCCCAGAAAAGTATACCGAGACTATATATATCTGAAGCTTTATCTCGTTTATATAAATGGTTTTGGAGATAACATGGATCGGAAAATGCGTATGTTCCTCCATCAATAAATTCTGTGTTATTATCTAACGACTTAGATAAGCCAAAATCGGTAATCATTAATCTGCCTTCATGCACTAAAATATTCCTATCATGCTGTAATAATGTTAATATGCATAGCTTATATAAAAAAGAGAAATAAATTAGATAGAAAAGATATCTTACAAGATTAAGATGAACTATATTTGCATTGTGTAAGCAATTAATCCCACTAGAAATTTCTTTTGCCATTCTGATTTTAATTGTCCAATCTAACTCTAAAAAATGATTACGTAAATAAGAACGAAGGTCTCCATTATTAGCGAATTGAAGAACCATATAGTACGCCTCTGTTTTCGGATCTAAATTGTTCGAAATTATTGGTTAAATGATAGTGTTAATTCTTATATTATATAAATCTAATATACCTTGTGTGATTCCAAAAAAACGTATAATACTATCATGATGTGGAACTCTATTAATGTTTTTAACCTTATAGTACATTATAAGATGTAATACATTAAAACGTAAATAAAGACGTAAATAAGAACGTAAATAAAACATATAGATGATATTATATGAATTACTTCTCTAATAAGAGCATCCTTATCGTAATAGAAACTCTTCAGAGCTACAGTTTTTTCGGTATTCCTTGAATAAGCACTATATATAGCGCCACCTCCACTAATTATTTTCCAATTCTGAAAAGAATCATACTCAAATAATGTAATATCTTTTTGTTCAATAGCGACTTCCAACCAATTTGGCATGTTTAGAACACCGCATATCAGTTCTTTATATCTTAAGAGGACTAAAAAACGGGATCTTTGCAGTATAGGTGACACCATTAGTAAAATGAATTATTATTAATTAAAATTGGTGTCACCTATACTGCAGATCACCTGTTACTGTATACTATACGTGCGTACTGTACGTACGTACTGTAAAGAATAAAATTTTCTTTTTTTTTATTTTATCATATTAGTATAGTTTATACTCTTATTATTATTATTATTATTATTATTATGTATATGGTTCTTTTAAAATCCATTTTAATAGCAGTAACCAACTTCATTTCATGTAAATGTTTTAATCAAGTATACTAACATGGTAGTTGATTGTGGCTTGGTGGCTTATTCTATGCAAGCGCGTACGTATACGCTCAGAAAATCGCGTATACGTGCTTATACAAATTTGTTGATCCCTGCGCCATGAGCGTATACGTTCAAAAAAGAGGTATACGTTCAAAAAAGAATGTACACGCTCAAATTAGAGCGTATATGTTCAAAAGGAGCGTAAACGCTCTAATAAGCAAAATGTATATAAGTGCCTGAAATTCAATAGAGAAAGATATTTTTATTAAATTGCATGTCCACTTTCAATTCCTAATAAACAATAAAGTGTAAATACAGACTTTATCTTTTGAATTTGACTTGTAACTTTAATAAACCCTTTCGAGACTCAATTCGACGGACTGAATTGACTTGTAACTTCAGATATTGCCATTCACATTAGTGACTTGCGGTATTGTGGTAGAGAACGACACTTACGATTGGTTATTCAACTCTGGTAATCCATCACAGTCCTTATCCTTAACGGCATCACCCATCATTGCATCACTCATTATCATCACTAATTGATATCAAAGTATTACTTTATAGTACCAAATCGCCCTATTAGTTCCTTAACACTTATAAAAGACCCATTTCGCTTACCCAAAGTTAACCTTATTCTCCGTACACCGTTGGAGTTAGATTGGCATACTCTTTATATTATTTCATTAACTCTCCCATTCAATGGTTACAGTACGTACGTACGTACAGGCTTTACTTATTTGTGCCGGTGTTACTGTTCTGCGTCGTTACGAGATTTAAGTCGATCCGGAATTGGCACCTGAGTGGAATTTTTTTTATTTGAATTCTACTGTTCTGTAGGATTCAAATAAAAAAAAAATTCATCAAATTTGTTGGATGGTTGTCAAGATACCTTCGATCAAATCATGACCATTTTTCAAAGGGTAATATTTTGATAGACGTTTAAGCAAAGGTAGCTCGACAACCATCAAACCAAATTCGATAAATTTTATTTATTTAATTCTAAAAATCCTCGGAATTCAAATAATCAAATTTGGTTAAATGGTTGTCGAGTATCTTCGATCTAAGTTTTAAAAAAATTTATAATATTAGTCGCGGCAAAATTTTCCCTTATTTTGATCGATAACTATTTAATCAAATTTTAAATTTTTTATTTGAATTCTAAAGATCTGTAGAATTCAAATAAAAAAAAATTTATAGAATTTAGTCAAATGGTTGTCGAGATACTTTTAATCAACGTTAAAAAAAAAACTTAAATGGGGTGTGGAAATATCAGGTCCCTAAATAAATTGTTAAATTAAAGGGTTGAATATATTTTTAAAATAATTTAATATAGTTTAATATTAAAATTCTCAATAGGAAAATAAAGTAAATAGAATAAAATTAAAAAATAGTTTTTATGAGTTAAGAAATTTGACAATTAATTTGTAGTATTTTAAATGTTTCACACCAAAAAAAAAAGCTTATAACAAGTTTTTTTTATAAAAATTCAATATCATTCTGAGCTTTAATATTCATGATTGGTAAACTATAAGGAAATTTGGAAGTGAAGCTTCTTCTTTATACACAATAATTTCATCAAATTTTAAATCCTTTAAATTTTTGACAGTATTAGGATCTCCACATACGCTATCATACCCAGGTGGAGGACTTGTAAATGTAAAATCATTCTTAATAGGTTTATAAATTCTTCCTAAAGCCACACTATTCAATAACATTACTTTATAAATCATACCATCACATTTTTTTAATAAATTGATGCTAAAGTTATCACATTTTGATGAAATGGAAGAAAAATATATCCCTTTACCAAATAATCCAAACTTTGCATATTCGAGTTTGTACCCTTCTTTCAAAATACAACAAATCGAGCAAGACTTTTCAAATCATGGATCACCACCCTCAAAGCCAATTGTGCATGTTCTTGAAAATAAGTGAATATGATTAGAAAAAACAGAAAGTTTTTTTTTGTTTAATGCAGTGTCGTCAAATTAAGTTCTGCAAATGAAAATTCGAATTTTCACCTTATCCATGAAAATTACGATATGTACAATATAATTAATAATATTGTTGTGGTCATTCCATGAACACAATAAGATTAATACTCTATTATCATTTCTACAGTTATAGAGAAGTAACGGGTGTATGTACGCACATATGTGCTGTCACTAAAGTATAACGATTTAATTGTGAATAATTATAATTTTTCGGGGTTAAGTCCTGAATAGTGACCTTAATTTACATGTACAGACCTTAACTTGACAACACTCGTATATTTAAGGATTGGAAATTTACGTCTTTGTTCCATGAAACAGCCTTTGCACATTTCCTATATCTTTTCGATAAAGATTATGTCGAGAAATTAAATCTTTTGCACAAAATATTTTCCATATTGAAACAACTGTGGGAACAACTTTATCTAAATGTTTCCAAGATTCTAAAAATAATTCCGAGACAGATTTGTAATCTCTATCGTTTTCATGAAGCTTATATAGAAATGGTTCTAAAAAATTATCATGTTCTTTGTGATTAAAGAAAATTATAAAGAAATAAATGAAAACACGCTTACCGTATTAACAGAAAATAGTAAATGAGCACTTTAAATGAAGATATATACCTTGCCGAATAAAATTTGAATCAGCGGAAATATTTGATGTTTCGAGTATTAATTCAGATTGATTTTCATGAAAAATGAACTCTTCCATTTTGTTCTCATGAAATAAATTATATTCTTAATGAAATATTTTGACAAATTTAATTCACACTAACTGCCAGTCGTATTTGGAAAATTCTAAGATCGAATTTGTCTATATAATTTATACGTCATATTCGATCATTTATTAAAATGAAAATTAAAAAAACTACAAATTTTTTTTTTGGCTTTTGCTGCGGAATCCCATATAAATTGACTTATTTTGATGTACTGTTGCAATTGTATATAGTTACGTACGTTAATTTTCTATTTAATCACGCGTATTTTTCAGCCGTTAAGAGCTACTTCTAATAAAATATCTTAAATTGGAAAATGTTTTAACTTGACGCTCATATAAATTTATTCCATAGTACATTCGTATATAATATTTTTTGTAATATTAAATTTTGCTTGCGTTTCTGCTTTGTCGTTATCGTTATACCGTTGTACCCATTGCTTTAAAAGGCTGCACGTCGATTGAAAAGATATTTCAATATTTCCAGAAAGGAAAAGTCTCATTTTCTCTTGCAAATACATAGTAACATATAAAAGTAATTAATCATTGAGCATATTCTCTCAATAAGAAAGATAAAATTTTATGAATTCACATTATGTTTTTTGCTTGATTAGGATTTTATATCAGGAAGCTAAAATGGTAATCAAAATACGATATTTATAAATTATTGCATTCATCTCTGTCGCAATTTGCGAATTGATTATATTCCTGTTTTGGGATAATAATAACTCTGGATCATTCACGGTCATGACCGAATTGTTATTAACGTTCGTAATCTAAACTAATAAAAATGTGCCAAAGATAACAAATTGATGAAGTCAGTTTCCGGATATGAACTTGGTTTACTTAGACAATTCATTTCATGCAAATGATTCATTCAAAGTCAGATGATATATGGATGTATACTGTTACGCAAAAAGACGTAACAAAGTAACAATTAAACTTTTCTTGGTGTAGCATTATAATAGTCTATGCGAAGTTTATAATTGTAAAGCATACTTTAATTAGACTTATATTGTTATACTACATGTATATAGCTTATTTGTAGTTTAATAGTCTATATAAAGAGGGACATATAGAACTCTGGTTGGAGAGATTGGTATTTTTAGTATTTTTAGTTTGTGAGTTAGAGATTTGGATATTAGTACTTTGGAAAGGGTTCTTAGTATACCGGGTATATTTGTTGGAATATAATATTTTGTTACTGTTAGTGTTTGGGACACAATAAAGAGTTATTGGTTTAGTATTTTATGGTGCCTTGTGTGTGTTAATAAATAATTGGTATCTCATATTAATGCTTACGACCCTAAGCTAAATTGGCTCAGCCGATACAAAGTCTCTCCCCTGGTCGTAACAATACGTACAGAATGCCGCAGTCACATTTCAAGATTATGTGTAACATAAGAATCCAAAGTTCATTCAAATTGGCAGATCGAAAAGAAAGTAAGCAGGATATGCCAGAAAGTAATCTTGTTAAAAGCGATCATGTTAAATTGAAGATCAGATTACTAAGCAGTGTTGGCAGCAAACTTGATCTAATCAAGCATTCAGATAAACTAATATAGCATGAGAGAGAAAATGCAATCAGATAAATATTACTTTTAGTTACCTGCCTAAGTTGGGGATATTAAATAATTACGTACCAATAAAAACTCAATTGTTAGAATTGAACGTAAGCAGAAGTGTTATAAACAGACAGTAGTTCACCAACCATTAGAAGTGAGATACTACCAAACACTCCAAACCCATGCAGGATCCAGCAATTATATAGTAACTTTAAAACTTCATGTCAAAGTCAGGTGGCTTTATATAGTGTGAAAGACGAATCCAGCAATTCAGCTAATAACAACGCAATTATAGCATCTGTTTCTGGTACTAGATCGCTTCAGTTTATATTGGTACATCAATTGCATTGATATATGCTTCATATTGTTAATTTCGATATACAATAGTTATTAAAGTTTTATATCTGCACTGTTACTTCATTAGATGTATTCAATCAACACCACACCATGTGTGTGAGATGCTTTTAGAAACAATCAAGTGTAAATATTCAAAAAGATCCTTATTTTATGGCGAGTGTTAAGTTCACCAAAATGTTAAAATAATTTTCTTTAGTAGAACGTTGAACTTGGTTTCATAAATTACAAACGTCCTTTTTTTTAAAAACCATTTATTTCTCGACATTCTACATAAGAACCTACTTTTGGTGCTTTAATAAAAAGTTTTCGTTGGGCAATTTTACTAAATAAACTATCTTCATCTAAGCCGTAAATCTAACCCTAACTCTAACATTAAAGAATTTTTACTGCGCTACAATATTAGCACACATTCACGTAATGCCATTCAAGTAATGCATCTAGTATACGATGTGACGATACATTTTAATAATCATCCAATCTAAATTTATGATCACATATATCGAAATGCTTTAATTCGACTCAATGAAGAAGGTAATCAATAAATCAATGTAATAATAAAAGATTTGTTTTGTATTTGTGTAAGGATGAGCCACTAATATTGAAATTTGGCTGAAGCCAATAAAAACCAATTCCAGTAATTACATTATTTAATGAGCCACATGTTTCTTCGCTATGAATTATAATTTATCATTATTCAAATAAAGGTATTTATATAAAAGTCAATTTTAAGCAATAATATTTACGCAATATTTTTTAAATTTTTAAGCCATTTCAAGTCTTTTCGCGAAATTTCTTTAGAAACTTCATAAATTTCCATGATCAACATGTACAGCCCACTGAGTTGTTAAAATTAAAAATTCTAAGTACATTTAAACATAAATAATGTTCTCAGCCATAGCTCATTGCAGAATTAATTATTATACACGTTTTTAAGAACAATAAACGAATGACTCTTTACCCAAATGAGTGAAAAAAATGAAATTTCACAAGCGTCAATGTCCGAACGTACCGAAATTGCAATAGAACCTAAGCCATCCATTCCACATAATAGCAAGGCAATCACTAAATTTTTACTATCACCAAATAAAAAGTATGCTGCAACGTGGAGTAAAGATGACGATTCAATTTACGGATGGCAACTTGGTAAAAATCAACCGTTCAAGTTTGATCATTTTATAAATGTTAAAGACTTTTGTGAGAACTCAGAACCACAATTGAGCGGAGTTTCAAACAACAAACTTGTTGCAATAGAATCGATCAACAAAGATCTTCTTAGTTATGGAGTAATTGGTTAGTGACAAATATAAATAAATAATTAGTAATGATTGTTAATATTCGCAATATACTTGAAAATAATTTTCAAACGTTTATATTCCTTTAAAGAGATCGTAAATCTTGTCACCCGTAAGAAAATAAAATTAGAAACATTATGTCTAGATAAACCAATGAAGGAAATTTGCCTTGTTGGTTGTAGATTTTATAATAATGGAGATTTAGTTATGGGATCACAAATACTAAATAATTATAATCATAGAACGTATTATGAAGTTTTTATTTTTCCATTTAAAAATTTAAGCAAACAACATTGGAAAGCTAGCAATTCAATATCCTGTGGAATATCTGGAGAAATGAAAGCATATGATTTTAATGACAATGAAAAGGTTATGATTATTGACTCCTGTGGTTCATTAACACAATGGGATTTAAATACTTTATCATTTGAAAAACAATATCAGTTAGAATGGAATAAAATTTGGGCACTCCATCCACTGGAAAAAGATTTTTATGCTTTTAATAAAAGTTTAACATTATTTGCAGTATGTTTACAGGTTTCTGATTGTCCAGAAGTAGACTTATTTATTTCTGTTTATTTGGCCGAAAATGCAATGCATTTATCACAAGGTAAGTATTTAAAGACGTATATGAAAAAAAATGAAATCTCTTACAGTATGGGTGATACCTATTAGAATCAATTAACAATACATTTTGTTAGTAAATTATATTAATTTATGAATTTAATACAACTAATTAAACTAATTATCAATTAACAGACAAAATTAAATATAACCCCGATAAAACTTTATTACGTTCGGAATTTATTTCATCTGATGAAGGAGAAAGATTACTGTTATTTTTTAATGATGATCATCTTGAAATAAGAGATCCTTACCATCTTCAACATTGCTTTACTAGGACTGTTTCAGGTCTATGTAAAGAACTTTCAGCATCAAGTAGAGAAGAAACTTGGATAATGTTTGAAGATTTGATAGATGAAAAAATTTATAACATATCAAATGGAAATTTATGGGTTAAAGAGCTTTCTAAACAACAATGGGTCACATACTTACGAGATCAATTAAAAGATACAAATAAAATAAGCGCTCTACCTAGTAAGCCTCAAATAGAAGACCTTTTGCAAAAAATTTTAGATGAACATAATGATAAGGATGATGATGAATTTATTGTCAAGAATATAAATCCGTCATATAATGGGTCATTAGTAAAATGGAAAGTAATTAATAACGGAAGATTAATACAAGCTCAAAAATTTGATTCAACTACAAATGAATGGAAGTCTTTAGAATGGGAGGTTTACCCAGAACATTTAGTAGACGAAAAACCTCCAAAAAAATTTGTTTATAGATGTAATTTATTGTATAATGAAGATTTAATACTTATTACATCTATTGGATTATTAATTTTGTCAGTTTGGCAGAAAGATGAAATTAGATTACGATATTACAAGGGGTATCCTTTTAAATATAGTTTTCTAATCAAAAAGGATCTTAAAAATCAAATGATATCGGGCTATTCAAGGAAGGAATCCGAATATAAAAAAAAACAATTTTTTGCAAAGAAATCATATATTCAAAAATTACTTGATGAGATACAACTGCATAAAGAAACTTCATTACCACCACCGGATTTTGATGCAATTACTCTCTATCATGAAGATTTATGCATGGATGGAAGATATCCTTTTAGAGAATTAATAGATGATTATATTGATGACAAAATAACAATGATGTTATATGGACATGATCTCTTAAAAAGTTTTTTTAAGAATAAAGATCATCAAATGATGGAGAAATTGTATGCAAAATGTATTAAAATAAACACAGAGAAGGATAGCTTTTTAGCAAACTATAAGTTATTAGAAATTATCACCTTTTCAATTAACGACCTGTCTGTAAAATCTTCTGACTTACTAAACCAATTTTTATCGCATACATCATTTACTCTATCAAGTATGGAAAAAGAAATTGCTATTGGAAGGTTTTCAAAATCACATCTTCAAAATCATAGAACATATTTACAACTTTCTAATAGTTATTTTACCACTAGATTTGTCACATTTTTACAAAATATGAAAGAATTATTTGTTGCATTTTTAGAAGAAAAAAACTATTTAAAAAGACCTGAAGAGAATCCAACTTTAATTTTAATTTTTCCACTACCAAAATTTAATTCTTATACTAGAAATTATAATCCTTGGACGGAGTTGCTTTTTCCCAATCCCAGTCCATTTTGTGATTATCAATATTCAGAACTTTATAAATGGTGGACTGGTCAAGCGCTTATTAATTTCAAGTGGAACACTTATGGAAAATATTACTTTATGGCAATTTTGCTTTTTTATTTAGCTTTTATGAGTTGTTTTTTGGTAGTTGCTACTATAGAAAAAGATCTATCCAATAGTACACAAGAATTACTATTAAATGCAACAATAATACTTGGAGCTTTACATCTAATTTTTGAATTGCGACAACTGATTTATTCACCATCTTCATGGATATGCGATCCTTGGAATTATTTTGGTATTAACGTTCAATTATTATTAATTTAATAATTTCATAGTATTAAATCTAATTGACGTTTTTATTTTAAGATGTATTAGCCATTTTATTTCCTGTATCAACATCTATTATATGGTTAGAATCTTCCAAAATTCCAGTCTGGAACGCTACAATATCTACATTATTCCTTGAAATTAAGTTTATGGCATTTTTTCGTACTGTTGAACTTACTGGTGCTTATTTTGCAATGATTATCGGAGTTGCGGAAAGTGTTTTTTCTTTTTTAGTAATCTTGGGTTTTATTGTATTCGCTTTTGCACATTCTCTGCATATTTTATTACGACCAACTACCAGTGTTTCTTTAAGTCAGCCTAGTAATTCAGCTGATCCGAATGATCCTTGGAATCTTGTAACCACTTACTATTCAGTTCTTGAAGATGGCACGGTCTCCAAAAATGCTACACTTACTGACCTTCCAAATACATCCACAAATATGTTTGCTATGCTATATACTGCCCTTTTGGCTGTCTATATAATGCTAACGGGTATTTTTTTTATTTAGTATTTTTTTCATTTTAATTAACAATACTTGAGAGCAATTTGATTAAATTTAATCGATTATTTATATTATTTGTAGGCGATTCAACATATTTATCTTATTGGACATTGACTGAAGATTTAACATTGGCGCTTTTAATAATGTGTTTTTCTTTTTTTACAACCATCTATTTGATGAATCTATTTATTGGTTTATTAAGTAATGCAATTCCTGAAACAAATAGAAAGGAATTATTTTTACTTCAGAAAGCAAAAGTAATTATTATTTTTTTTGTCATTTATAGTGTTAAATTATTCTAAAAAAATTATTATTTTTTTATTTAATACATAGTTTTTAGCAGAAATTGAATTATTTTATATGTTACCTTACCAACGGAGAAAAAACAACTGGTTTCCTGAAATCATGTAAATAATATTTCATACTTTTATTTCATACGTTAATAATATTAATATAATATTATTGCAAAAATTGTTTATTTTTATTAGACATCAATTTTAATTCATAATTTCTTAATTTATAGATTTTATAGATTTCATCTCGATGAATTTCATAACATAGTTAAAAAAATAAAAAATAATAAATGAGAAGACATTAATGAAATGCCATTTATTTCCGAAATTCTTTTAGAACTCACCAAAACAGATATCATTAATGAAAAAATTCATAATTTAATAGATAGTGATGAAAGGGTAATTCAGGAATTAAAAAAAATTTTTAGTGAAGAAATTGAAAAATTAAAAACAATGATAGACGAATTAAAAAATTAGAAATATTAGAATCATTTTGAACCATATATTTATAAATTATTAATCCATTAAACTGACCAAGTGTTTGTGTATCAGTTACACATTAGACTACTCGACGAAAAGATTATAAGAAATGCCTTTTTCTTACTCGCATGAGATAACGTACAGTTTTTTTATATTTATTAGCTTATTTAGCATTGAAATGGTATATTATATTTTATGTGAACAATATATTATATTTGATATCGAGATAGATCAAAAAGCATAGCATTCTAAAAGTTATTCATAAATATACTGGTTCGAATCAGGTTAATGGCGCAGTAATAAGAGAAATCTTTTCAATATTATTACGCACTCATCGTCGCGAAATAACGCTCCAGGGCATTATTTTTAAGCCTAATTTAAAAGCACTAATGATTAATTTAGCAGAGTGCGAATAATAATTTTCGGCTATCTTTCAAGTTAAAAACAATGCAGGGACGTTATTCACGACGATACGATAATTGTATCAACATTAAAATTTGTTTATTTCCTTTTTTTCAGTATTAAATGTTTATGAATACATCAAAATTGTGTAGATATATTGAATTAACAACAGTAATTTATAAAAATGGGTAAAAGATTTCAAATAAACATTAATATCTAAAAATTATTAGAATTCTGCAACAAATCTATTTGATAATAGTCTGACTCCATATTTATGTAATCTTTGAAATATAGTGCTAATATGTTGATTAAAAACGGAGTAGTAATCCTCTTTTAGAATGCTCTTTTATTTATCCAGAGAGACCGAATAATAAGTGAAAAACAAGTTTAATAAAAACGGGAAGTTAGAAAGTAGCTACCTATCCAGATTTATCCTCTTATTGGCGAAATTGACGATCCTTAATAACGTGATATGATCATAACCAATCAGGAAGTGTAACGCGAAATTAACAACAATCACTCTTTTCATTAAGAAATCACCTTTTGCGTACTAACCAAAAAAAATCTTGCAAAATTTGGTATAATGCTACCCACTAACTCTAATCCTAATTCGAATAAGATATCAATCACATTATAAAAAGGTAGAAAATCATTACGTAGGAATGTTTAAAAGGCCGGTCCAATCCGACTCAACTCAAAAGTCGAGTCTTTATTAAAGTTTGGTCCCAAGTTGACTTGGGCCCGACTCCGCATTTCACATGTATCTTGAACGTTTAAATATGGGGCATCGTCAATCAAAACGTAGCTTAGTGAGATTTATCATTTCCGAAAATTGTCACACAAAGTGATAAAAAATTATGAGATGTCTAATTGTAACATAGGGTGTATCGATCAAAATTTTATTTACTGTATCGTCACATAATAATCGTATGGGCCAATTTGTATCACTATGCAGAAGAGGGAATCCCATACCCTAAAACTTTTTGATAGTGAAACAAGTTATTTGACAATACAATTATCTGACAGACAGCTCACTAGACAATTAAATATATCATTTTTGAGGCGGCAGGTTTATTTTTAACACTACACAACAATGACAAATGGCATGTCTTAATAGATTCAGGGTAATAATTAGATGATAATCTAATGGGTTTTAAGATAATCTAATGGGTTTGATGCATATTCATTAAATCCTTCGTGCAGAATGGACCCTCAATAAATAAAAACAATCGCTTTAGTCATTCGTCAGACCAATCAAAAAAATTAAATAAGGGTTTAAACTAAATTTAGTGACTCTATACGGGCCCAATTGCAACAAATTAGCCCATACGTTATAAATTATTAAGTAGGTTGTTACAAATAACATGTTACAATTAAACATCTTGTGTAACAATTTTTCGGAAAATAATCAATCTCACTATGTTACGTTTTGATTGACGTTGCCCTATATAGTCGAAAAAGATATCGATATGTATTCAGGCCAAATTTTGCATGAATATACATTTCTTTTTAGTACTTTTTAGTCTAATATTTAATGTATAAAGTTGTATGTGATATGTGGAGTCGAGCCCCAAGTTGACTTGGGACCGAACCTTACTGCTATTTTCATCATTTCTGGAACACCTGATAAAATTGACCGAATGGTATTCCAGCCGATTCGATTAAGTTGAAATTTCGGAATAATAGATTCTCATTTGAACACTTGCCCAACATGTTTTAGTATGCTTGGTTTGTGCAAAAACATATATACATAATCAAATTACAATGTATATGTATGTAACGTAACTTAGATCCGAAATCAATGACTTAATCGGAACGGCCGAAAAATCATTCGGTCAATTTTTATCAGGTGTTCCAGGAATTATGAAAATAGCAGTAATAAAGATTTGAATTCTTTGGAGTCGATTCAAAAGACCGACTCGGACTGGATTTTTAACATCCTTAAAAATCATGCAAAATGTGCACTTTATGATATGATTGATGGATATTATACCCGTATGAAATTTGAAATCTAACATAAAAAAAAGATCAAAAAAATTGTAATTACGTAAAGATGAAAATCATTATCAATATTTATGTTTATTAGAAAAATTTTTGGTGTTAAATTAATGATTTTTTGTAATATTGATTGGGGAAATTTTAGATTGTTCACTGCTTTATATTTTTCAATCGGTTACGTTTATATTTTTTTGAAATCAGCAAAATTCTTAGAATCTAATCTCTGACATTTAGGATTTTGTGCACCGATTATAGAATTTCTAATGGGAATACGGTCAATTTACAGAAAACCAATAAGTATTATTGTTCTGGCTCATTTCATGATTTCGGTCAATTCCAGATTGACCTAATACTAAGATCATTCTTGAATTGTCATCGATTCCGAAATGGACCAGATCAATCTTTGACGAAATTTTATAATCAGGGTGTGACCAACCATTGGTGTGACAAATAAGCATCAACTAATTTATTTATGAGTACATTTATTGTCGGTAAAATTGGCCTTTATACCCTATAAACACGTGACCGAAAAATTTTTTTTGATGCACAACTTACATAAATAAATGTACAGTACATTAGTGTAACAAAGATATACGTTGAAGGTAAAAAAGTAGCACGATAAATTTAAAATCTAGTTTTTATAATTCCAAATGTCTCCATTTTATAATCAGTGTTATTTTTTTCGGGTTTAATTGTTATAAGTAAATAACTTAATTCAATGATTATTCTCTTGAGTAAACCGCATATATGTTCTAATTTTAATATATGCGCATATTTTAGTTCTTTTAGATATAAAATCTATATTAAACATGTCCAATTGGTTGGAAGTTGCTATTGAACAAAGATATATCAGATTATTTGAATATAATTCTTTTCAAGACTGGGAAGAAATTGGTAGTGGAGGTTTTGGCGATGTACATTGTGCTTATTCAAGAGACTCTGAAAAAAAAAGTAGCTTTAAAGAGATTATATTACAATAGGAATGATACTTCACTGGATAACTTTATTAAAGAAGTAGTTATCAATATAATCTATATTTTTATTTACGTTCTTATTTACGTCTTTATTCACATTTTTACTAACCTTGCTGTATTGCATTATAAGATTAAAAATATTAATATAGTTGCACACCATGATAATATAGTGCGGTTTTTTGGAATCACACAAGGTATATTAATTTTATATAATATAAAATTGTACTCAATCAGTTAACTAATAATTTCAAGTACATTAGATCCGAAAACCAAAAGATATTATATGGTTCTTCAATTCGCTAATAATGGTGACCTTCGTTCTTATTTACGTACTCATTTCTCAGAATTGGATTGGAAAGCTAAGATCAGAATGGCAAAAGAAATTTCTAGTGGAGTTAATTGTTTACACAATGCAAATATTATACCTTGTCAGCTTAATTTATTTTTCACTTTTATTATATGTGCATTAATATTATCTATTATAGCATGATGGAAATATATTAGTGCATGATGGTAGATTAATGATTACGGATTTTGGATTATCTAAATCATTAGATAGTAGCACAAAATCTATTGGTGGAGGAACATATGCATTTTCCGATCCAAAATATATCGAAAGTCCATTTTTATTTAAACGGGACAAACCTTCTGACTTCTATAGTCTTGGTTTGCTTTTTTGGGAGTTATCAAGTGGCGTGCCACCTTTTAAAAATATGCCTAATCAAATAAAAATTGCCTTACATGTAATCGAAGGCAATAGAGAAACACCTATTAATGGGACTCCGGTTGACTTTATGAATATTTATTGTGATGCTTGGAACGGGGAACCAAGGTTGCGTCCTAATATAGCAAAAATCCGTGATAGATTAAATAATATGCGAATGATTCCAGTTTATCATAGTGAAAAAGATATTAATATAGGTATGTCAAAAATAATGATTATGAAGATTTTAATCCATATAAACTAAATAATAATATTCAAGATACAAATTTAGTAGAATAATCTATAAATTGTAAAATAAAATAAAGTTTACAATTTTCAATTCTTATAATTAAATGTAATAAACCAGAAAATGATATTACTATGCTTTCCGAGCCGGTCAAAAAGAAACACTCAGTTTCTGGTTTTGACGACCGTATAATGTATGCTTCATCTGAAATGCAAGGCTGGAAAATCAGTATGGAAGATGCACACGCTATTATACTAAAACTTTTGGATAAAAAAGGCTATAGTTATTTTGGCGTTTTTGACGGACACGGTGGTAAATATTTGTTAAATTTTATCAGTTTGTGCAATAATTGCTTTCTTTTTTTACAACAGCAATATTTGGCCTGCTATAACTGGAAATATATCTTAATGTTTGCTCTCTGTTTTTAAATTATAGGACGAAATATAGCTCATTATAGTTGTCGTAAGCTTCACGATCGTATTGCAAAAGATTATCAATTTGAAATAGATCTTAAAACAGCTATACAGAATGGTTTCTTGGGAACAGACGATGATTTGAAGAATGGTATTCAATAATTCATCTATCTATTAATTTTATTCAACATAATTACCCTTTTAATTAAATTTTTTAATATCTTTCTTTAATGTCTTTAATATCTTAGATCCCCAGTTATTATTACCACTAAAATTTTCCGAATTACTGCTTGAATCAATAGAGAAACTATCTAGCGCTATCATTTCGATTTGTATCGTTACTCTTAATAGATTCGATTATTGTCAAGTGTAAGATCATCATTTATCTCTGGTGTAAGACCCACATCATCATCAATATACACACTACCATTTAAATTCAGAGCCTTTTTCTTCATATCTTTTTGCTATCCATTCATACCATTCCGTTTCAGTCCTTTTATGGAGAAATCCGGCAACAATTACAGTCATATTATTATAACTACCAATACCAACACTATCTCTAGCTAAACAGTAATCCACCAAATCTTCACAAGCTCTCCTGAGATCTTTATGTTTAGAGATGTTTTCACGAATAAAGCTAATCACATGTGGTGATGGAAGACACTCCCATATGCCTTTTTTTTAGAAAAAAAAAAGATTAGTATTATGCACAAGTTTTTATAAAATAAAATAATTAAAATGAAATTTACCTTTAGATGCTAAGACTAAAAACTCAGTAGCATCAGGAATAATTGTAACTTTTTTAACGTCAGGATATGCTTAAATAAGTAAAAATAAATAAAATATATATTAATTAAATAAAATTAAACCGATTTAAAAATAAGCGTAGTTCATGTGTAGACTTTTACCTGTTACAAGTTGTTCTTGTGGGAATAATTTTGGATTTTGCTTAAATTCAAAGTCGCCAAGAGCACGAGACGTTTCTAAATTTCCTATATAATGCGAGAAAAAGAGAGAATTCATTGATGACATCATGTGTGAGAGAAAGCAAATATGTCAATATTTTGAGAAAAAAGGAAAGATGTATAATTAGAGATGTGCGAATGCATATTTTTTTGGCTCTGCATTGCATAATGCAGCATAATGTAGCATGCGACATTATGCAAT
>CAJVPZ010000236.1:0-22027 GCA_910592135.1 Racocetra fulgida | reverse complement strand
TGAAAATGACCTTACGGTATCATGTACCGTAAGGTCATTTTCAAGGCAAAGACCCCATATATTATCATATCGATAAAAGCACATACGCACGTGCATGTACGCAATAGACCTTTTGTCTTAAGGTTAAATTGTGAATTGCTTCGTTAAAAAGCCCATTTAACCTATTTAATTCATTCTTAAGTTTAAATTGTGAATTGCTTCGTTAAAAAGCCCATTTAACCTATTTAATTCATACTTAAGGTTAAATTGCCGTTAAAAAGCCCATTTAATCTATTTAATTCATTCTTAAGGTTAAATTGTGAATTGCTTCGTTAAAAAGCCCATTTAATCTATTTAATTCATTATTAAGGTTAAATTGTGAATTGTTTCGTTAAAAAGCCCATTTAACCTATTTAATTCATTATCAAGTATTTCGATTTCACCGTCCAACCTACTCACTTCATTAATATTCATTTCGTTGAGAAAATATTCCCTTTCATATTTCAACATATTTACAATAAGCAATCCGTTTATTTTATGGTAAAGTTCTCTCTTTTCTTCATTTAACCGATGGGTTTCTTCATGGAACCTTTTTATGCATGAAGCAGCTTATGTAATATAAATCGATAAATGGTAAATTAAACATTAAGGTGAAAATTTGTTATTGATGTTATTGGTATTCTATTCGATTACAATCATATGATCCATTTTATGTGGATATAATTTTTTGTTCAATATACTGTATATTGTACGTACAATAAGCTATAAGTCGAACTGGAATAAAAATTCCATTGCGTATAGTGAATTATAAGATTTCATAAAATTGCATCAAGCTACTCTTATCATGTGCATATTGATTGGTTGCTCAGACAAGAATTCATTACACGAGGTAAGTATAATCAGCAGACCAAGCAAAAGCATGATTGATTGTAATCGAATGAAATAAATGGTTAATATTACATTACCATTTAGTAGTAAGTCAGCCTTGGACGCATTGTTACTTGCGTATAGTGAGAACGCGAGAGAATCAGAGTACTTTGTAATTAGAATTTAGCTTGTCACGTCCCTTCTGCGAAGAAACTCTGGCACGTTCTTTACTAACTCGTTCACTGTAGTTATTAATGAATGAATAAGCGTATTGATTATTATTAAAATATTACTATAAAAGATTAATTATCTCAATACTATATAATATTCTTATTTCAAAGGAGGTGAAAATTTCCATAAAACTCATACAAAAATAATCAATTGGTTCACATGGATAAGTATTTAATCCACTGGTTCTTTATACATCACAATTTTCTTCAAAAGCTAATCAAAAAAATTTTATAATATAAAATAAAAGTTATTAAAGATTACAAGAACCAATTGATTAATTTGCATGGCTAAGATCCAAGGCTAATGATTTTCTGTATTTCACGGAATGGTGTAGAAATCTTGGAATCAGACGAAATACAGAAGGTAGGATTTATAATTTTTTGTAGGTACCAAATCCTAAAGATTTAACTTCTGAAAAGCCCTGGTGTAGAAAATAAACGAACTAAAATATGCGCGCAATCGCGGTATCTAGGCATAGACAAGGAAATTTTTGACAAGGAAATATTCGAGATCAAAATTTCAATCAAATATACTTCAACAACCATTGGACCAAATTTGATGAAAATTTAGATTCTACAGATCTGTAGAATTTAAATAAAAAAATATTCATCAAATTTGGTTGAGATATATTTGATTGAAATTTTGATTCCTTGTCCCCGCGTAAGGGTACTCGCTGCTCGCGTGGGGATTAAATTTTTGATTGACCCGAAATAATTCGAAGAGTAAGAAATAAATAGCAATAATTTTGTTGTAAAACATTCGAGGCTTCTATTATAACCAATGTTGAATTCATAATTTAATGCGCGGAATTTTGCAGAGTTTGATTTATCACAGATCGAATCGACAATTTGTCACCGCAGCAAATCATCAGTCCTGCTAAGATCATTCAAGCTCGGTTTATCCAAAAATACCTGGAGGATTTTTGATTTCTGATAAATAAAATTCTGACAGGCTTTTACGTATTTGGAATATGCGTATTCGAAGTAAGCTATTAAATAAAAAAATTTTATTTTAGAGTATAAAAATAAAAAAAAAATTTTTTATGTACGCATGCAATTGTGTTGAGTGGCATAAATAGAAGGATTCATACGGTATATCCCCCACATGAGCTGGGGGAATACATGTCGCAGAAATACGGTGTATAGAAGTTTTATGATTGTAGTAAAGCTAAACTTCAATAACATATATTGTGTACTGTAATTACAAAAATAAATATTCGGCGTTTTTACTTAACTGGATACTTGTCTACGTAGTCATCTAACGTATGCATGAATGTGCACATTCATGTTATACTTGAAACTATATACTATACTACATGTATCTATGCGCGCATGATTCACATTATGAGAGGTTTGTATTTTTCCTTAGTTGTTCTTTCACAGCAAATTCATGCTTAGAGTATATGAAATATATATACTCTAAGCACGGTTTTATCGTGAGAGAACCCTTCGTACTACTAATGAAAGCGCCTACGTCCATCTCATTAATAAAACTAGGTAATACTGTAAACTAGGTAATTCTTAGGATACCTAGTGTTTTAAATGTAGATTCACCTTGCTTGTACTACCATGATAACAAAAAAGAAAAGTAGCTAGCCTTTTTAAGATTTAAACTTTTTCATGCCTCATCGTCATCGCCATCGCCATCGTCATTGTCAAATATTTAAAAGAGAATGGACTTATGGACTTCCATAAATGGAAATCAATTATAATTCAATTTTGCTGAACAATAGTTTTTTTCGTTTGCACCATACTTGATTTCTATTGACAGCAGCATAAATGCGTACCCAACTCTCCTAGCATGACGATTTTGATTTCTATTG
The DNA here is from genome assembly GCA_910592135.1 of Racocetra fulgida. NCBI lineage: Eukaryota > Fungi > Glomeromycota > Glomeromycetes > Diversisporales > Gigasporaceae > Racocetra > Racocetra fulgida. The sequence continues at coordinate 19,128 of CAJVPZ010000236.1, read as the reverse complement.
ACAGCAGCATAAACGTGTACCCAACTCTCCTAGCATGACGATTACTAGTTAGTTACATTGCTCTATTATAGTGATTACGTACAAGTATAACTATAAGGATCTTGTGATCATGAAAATCTCTCAATGAAAGAAATAGTTTAAAAGTACCGATCAAATTTTGTAATTATGATATAGAGAACTTGCAACAAACAAAATATCCTCAAAAAATTAGTTGAAATGGGTTCTAGATTCATTATAGATGTTTATTATAATATGCATGAATTTGTAATCATCGTATACTGTAATACATTTTTCACTTTACTTCCAAGTTAACGTATATTCAGAAATTCATGCTATGCAATCATAATTCGTTTTTTAAGAAAAAAAAACTAATAAATCTCTTCTAAAAAAAAGTGAAAAAGTTAAAATAAAATAAGTTTATTATTATTATTATTATTGTTATTATAAATCTAACGATGTCACAAAAAATTACTGATCCAACAATTATCCTAACAGTAAATATTGTATTTATGATAACTGTGCTTAGTACTCCACAAAACCATTTTGAATCAAATATTTCAAATATTTGATTCGAATTTGACTTTTGTGGAGTACTAACTATGCTATACAGTTGCTATTTCTAACTTTTATTTAGTACGTACGTAATTAGCGACGTAAAAGACAGTAAAATGGTAACTTTAGATGACGTTAACTCCTTCTTTCCAAAAGTTTTGATTTCCCTTTCGAAAAAGGCAATATCTCTATAGCATTTAAAGCTACTCAAAACAAACAAGAAATTGTAACTGTTAAAGAATGGCCTTCTTTTTTGAGAAAGTTTTATAGTTCAACAAAGAATTGCAATCAAGTGGTTCATGAATGAAAAAAAGAATAACCTTAGACAAATCGTCTTTAAGCAAGTATCCATATACATATCTGATATATATGAAGGAAACTGTATTTCTAAGTACTCTATCTACTGTATTTAATTTTCAAGAATTTTAAATTAGATTTTGTAAACTTAATTCCTTAAGGAAATATACATATTTTATGAGTTATTTTTTATTTGTCTTTAATAGAATTTAAACAATTTATTCAACTGAATAATATTTCAATTCGTTGACATTGTAATTAAATAATTGAAATTTAAATCGAAAAAATCCAATTATCTGTATTGTGCAAGAGTGTTAAAACTAAGTGGATTACAATGAAAAAATTTTAATTCCTCATATTGTGACAATTAGGTGCTCGTTATTCTTGAATAGCGAATTTTATATAAACCTGCGTTTTCTATATACTGTATTAAAATATATATATCAAAATGAAATTAACAAAATTAACAGTCGATTGTTATTTAGAAATTATCAAAAACTTTGAATATGATCATCACACTTTATATAACTGTCTTTTAGTTAACCGCTTATTTTGTCGCATAACAGTGCCTTTATTATGGGCTGACCCTTTATATAATGTATCTAACCATTCTATAAATATCATATCTATTTATCTTTCCTATCTTAATGAAAATGAAAAATATCAATTGACTTCGAATACGTATCAAGTTGATCTATCATGTATTTTCCAAAAAAACATTATTTGAATATGCTGAATTTTTAGAGACTTATTCTAGCTGCAAGATAAAAAATATCATCTCATTGTGGTATCAATATACTCAAGATATATCTAAGCCTAGTTTAGAAATTCCAACTTTTATGACTATCCAAAGCATGTTGTTTCGAAGTTGTAAGTGAATCAAGAAACTCAACATTTTAGCCGAAGATAACTCATCATTTTCTTTAATCCCTAGCTCATGGTTCAATTCATCAGAATTGAGAGAATGCGAATTTAAATTTGTTGTTCCAAATAGTCAAAACATGAATGTATACAATTATATTAACTTAATTTCTATAAGAAACAAAAGAATTCAAATTATTCATATTATTACTTATAATGAAGATATACTACCAAATTGTCAAGAACCATTTTTAAATTTAATTAGCACTCAAACTGAACTCAAAGAACTTGTACTAAAATATTTTATAATTACCACTTCTAGTTTTACACCTTTACTTCGACGTGAAATGCTGCAAGCAAAATCTCAAAGCCTTAGAAAACTAATTTTGCAAGGAATCAAATTTGATAAAGATAATCTTGCAAATCTTATGCCAAACTTGGAAGTTTTATCAATAAAACATTCTTTTAAAAATCCTTTTGGAGAACATGAAAATAATTTACAAAATCTTCAAAGGCTCGAATTGATAGATAATACTTTAGAATTAAATAGAATTATACTTAAGACAAAATGCAAATCACTAAAATTTTTTATAATAAATGAGAAGGAATTAAGCAATAAAGTGAAAGAGGAAATTATTTTTTTGCTTAGTCAAAATCATCCAAACATAATTACTTTATGTTATGTGACTAATAATCTTATGTTCTCTTCTACACTTGAAAATTTCATAGTTTTTGTCAACTACAAATAGGAGAATTTGCTTATGATGATCTACCTTATAGTAGACAAAATTATCTACAAGCTTTGATCAAATATTTGCCTTGCTCTTTAAAAATTCTTAGCTTACTTAATATTTATGATTATAGTTACAAAAACTTAAATTGTTTTTTTAAAGAGTTTGATATAGAAAAGGTGAAGTTAGAAGTTTTTATATTACCTTTTAATGTTGAGCTTAATTTACTTCCCAATTTAAGAAAATTTATTGAAAAAGCTAAATATTTAAAATATATAGAAATAGTGAGATCAAAGAATTATAACGTAGAAAAACAAAAAGACAACGAAAGAGAAATAATTGATCTTTGTCATGTTAGAAACATCAAATGCGTATTAAAATTTCAATTAGAGACATATAAAGATTATTTTTGTACTTATGAGATAAAATTTGAATCCTACATAGAATAACTAATGTTTAGCATTCATGACACTTTCCAAATAGCATATTATTTGTGACTTTGGCAATGGGAAAATAAATTTGTTTAAGATGAATAAGTATAATTCTAGAATTCAAGATCTTGATAACTATAAACTCAAAAAGTCAAAGACCCAATGTCATTAGAATTAATGTTGACAAAGATACCGGGTTTTTAAATTATTTATTTTGAATTTTCCTCTTAATGCCTTTAAACTTCCTGCATCAAATGTCACAAAAGCATCAGTTGCGTAAATTTCAATTTTGATCTTTTCAGTCCATCACTTTCGTTTTTAGCAGTGAAAGGATTTGGTCCATTTTTTACAAGTAGTATTTTTATCAATTTTTTTGGTAATAAGTAAATTAGAGTGTTCAGTGTCCAGATTATGTTGTTTTAATTCATTTTTTGTTGTTTAAACAATAGAAAAATTGCCGAAACATAAAATAAAGAAATTTACTATCTTTACCCATAGGGGTATAATACCCAGTATAAAGTTTATATAGAGCCCTATATATATATATTAAGGTTAGGGTGTATTAATTTAGAGTGTCCAAATTATACCTTTTAATTATAAAAATCTTCCTAAACCAATAAATGCTAATCCAGTAGTTCTAGGTTAGAATATTACTCAATTAAAAATATTAGCTTTAAAATAATATTTTTTCATACTTATTAACTCTTGTACTTGTTTTAGTAAGCAAGCCCATTGAACACCCAGATTTTGAGTAATATCATTTGTCATGGAAAGTAGCTAGGGTTTTTTACAATCTACACTGGTTTTTTGATCTATATCTCTAGATATACTATCAAAGACATACAGTCAAACCCCTCTATAATCACACCTTTGGAATACAAAAAACTGTGATTATAAAGAGGTGTGACTAATATAGAAGTATTTTCAATATAGTTCTAAATAATTCTGTAATTGATAAAAATAAATTTGTAATTATATTAATTTTGTAACGATAGAGGAGGTTATTATATAGGAGTTTTACTGCATATGATTACACTGACTTGCTTTAAATGTCACGTTTATAAATTCAGCTTGACACACCCAAGTCTTTTACAAAATATACAAGCAATAGATCTGGTAAAATATTCGGTATTAATTAAAGGGGTATCATCAATAAGGATGTATTTTTAATAACATGTTAAAGATTGTAAAAATTTCTTATATCAAGTTTGTAATCATTCAAATATAATACCATTAGTTATAAAGCTAAAATAATATATGAAAATATGTTATACTTATTGTAAAAAACAACTAAATTTGCACAGGGTTACATGGGCGAAGGCCATATAACATTAATTCGTGCAAATTTAGTTATTTTATAACCCGTATAATAATTATCTTATTGCATAGCGTTTGACGTATAATCCTGTGCTAATAAGTAAATGAAAAAAGCACAGGTTGTTATATAATGATAAGACCCGTGCAATAAGTGTTGTTAATTAGCTATGTAGTGAATTCTTATACTAATTTCAAAAACAATAGAATAGTAAACAATACAATGTGAATGATTTGTTAAATTATATAAAAATAGCACTTTCAACAAATCCCGTGAAATGCACAGGATTCGTTAAATTCACTCTACACACCGTGTAGAGGGAATTTAATAAAAAAAAAAGTCAACTGTGGAATACTGAAAACAGAAAAAAAAACCCGAACCTAAGAAATAATTAAATGCTAACAAATTATAATAATTACAAAATATTAAAATCTATCGAAAATTACCTATTAAACAAGGATATACTGTAACCTTTTGAAATGATAACACCGTTGCTTCGATTTAGGTGTCATCGAGGAACTGCTAATGAAATTGTAAAATGTTTTGTATAATTTATAAAGGAAATTCAACTGAATATAGAAATCGACTAAGAAATTTTACTATCGCTCGCTATTACTAAATTCATATCGATATGAATATTCTACATGATTTGAAAAAATTGCATCACAAAAAATATAAAAAAAAACATACCAATCAAATTGACAAATCAAATTAATCTAGATAAGTATTATTTTAATTGCCAGATTAACTTTCTAATTGTACGTATATTTACTATTACCATTACCGCTACACTTCAAATTTCCTAAAACAATCAATCCATTTAGAATATAATCATCTTTTTAAAATTTTCATGAGTTTACATACTTAGCGTGTAATAATTGTAACATGCATCTTAAATTTTGGATGAGATTTTTTTAGTTGATGATATTAAAAAATACGTGACATCGGACTAACCCAATGAATCGAAAAATTTGGATAGCTGACACAGCTTTGCGAAAACGCTTAATCACATAACTTTATCTCTGCCTACTTTATGGCAGAGATGAGTAAAATACTGATGACACAAAAATTTTGATTTTTATCCAAACCTATTGTAAGATCAGCTTGATTTATAAAAATTCAAAGTAAAAACAAGAAATCACAAAAAAGAAAGTGCACAAAATTCTAGTTTCGATATTGAGGCAGACAATGATGGACGAGTTTCTTCAAACTTGATAAAGGATAGTTCCTTGAAAAGTATTAATGAAGCATTGGTAACTATAAAATTTAAGTGTTCTGTTTGTTAAGTTACATAGTATAATATTTAAAGCTTAAAAATCTTAGGACCAATCGTTAGTCACCAATAATGTTCAAGAAAATACTAGTAATAAAATAAATGATGAAATGGAGGATATATATATAGATAATAATCTGGTATGAAAGATATTAAGTGTTATAGAATTAACTAAAACATTTTTAATACTGTATATTCAATTATCAAAAAAATCATCAAAATTTAAAATTTCAAAGAGATCCATAAATCTTATTATAACAATAATTTGCAATATCTAATAATTTTTTTGTTGATGAATTCAATAAGGAGGGTGACATCATTTAAAAAAATAAAGCTCAAAATTTAAATTCGAATAATCAGGTAAGATTATTAAACTTTTATTATCTCGATTAAAATCTGGAAATATAAACTAATTAACAAATTCATAAAGGAACCAATCGACTTTGGATCAGATGAATATGATGACACAGATGAGGAGATAGGTGAAAGATTATTTGATGCTTTAGCTTCGTCATATGGAAAAAGTAAAGAAATCAGTTCAGCAAAGAGTAGCACTTACAGGAAGTCTCACGATAACACAAAGAAAAAATCTAAAATAAATAAGGTGTTCAAAGTGGCAAAAAATAATTATGATAAAAATGATAATGTGAGTGAATAAGAATATATTTCTGTTATTAACCAACTAATAAAATAACAGTAGTCTAACATTAAGATGTAATGTTAACTAAAGCGTGGTGTTATAGAACGCATCCCTTCAATATTGACAGACGATAGTCCACTACCAAGCGAAAAAGAAGCCGTATCAGTTTTACAACTATTTCAGTTTTTCTAGTGTTGTTAATTTTATATTATAAATACTAACGCTAAATTTAAAATTTTCTAGGATCTAGGAATTAGTGAAGGCCGGTTAAGCAGTAATCATAATGATAATAAGGTGAGTTAAATTTTCCTACATAATGTCAATGATTAATTGTAAGACAGTATCTAAATTATTTTACATTTTAAAGGTCAATGAACCTGTGTCAATAGCAAGCCCTTCGAAAAGTCGACAACCCAATAGAAATGTTAATAATTTATTATCGACCATACTTTTTTTACATATGTCGGAGAAATTCTCATTTACTTTTGTGTGTCAAATTTTTAGGACGTATTATCAATCGCCTCAATTATTAATAATCAGGTAAATTTTTAGTTAACATTAGAAACTTATAGCCCTTTTTGTCTTTTTTTAAAATAATAAAAATGCTAACACGCGTATCAGAATACTGATGATAATCGAGAGGTAAGTAATTTTTACTTTTGATTCAGTTATTTTACACATTTTCTTATGTTTAATAAGGAATATAAATCCATTAAAGTATGAATCAGTCAACACACCAGCTGAAATTACTGATGTAGTCAAAAAGAATCAAGCAAAAAATATCGTGCCTGTACGTAAACATCATGTTTTGACTTCTTCAGTTCATAGAATTACCAGTACATATGTTTGTAATATAATATGTAAAAATTTACAGAAAACACAAAAATCTGGTGATCTTCAAACTGATAAGTATACAGATTTCGAAGAAATCGAACAAAATTAGGATAAATTAGCATCAAATTTGAGAAAAAAGCGCAAAAATATAATCAGCAAAACTTTTCTACCTTTGAAAAAATCCAGATTACAAGTAAATATCGTGAATAAATTTTTGCATGATGATAATTTGTAATATTGAAAACTAATTTATAATTAACAAAAGGCTAATGAAAGCACACAAAAGTCCAATGAAAGCACATTAATAAATGTTCTTATTAATGACCCTATTCCAGTAAGAATTTTAATTAACACTAACAATAATAATATTTCCTTATGTAGCTCTAATTATTTGTAATGTTTTAAACATGAGGTTGTCAATAATGATTATTATACTGAACAAAGTCCAGTAAGTATAATATAGTTAAGTTTATTTACGCTCTTACAAAAAGTTCAACTAAATAGTAGTTATATGAATCATTTCATTGTTTGTTTTAAGATCGCACAGGATCCATTACACGAAAATAGCTCACACAATAATAATCTAGTATGAAACGATTAATATGTTCATATGATTGAGAATAACGCAAAATTTTTACGTAATACTAATATTTACAAATTTTAAATACTTTTAGCAAGAGGATATCTTTAACAAAAGCAATAGCTCAATAGTATGTATATAGAACTCGACTAACTTGACTAACTTTTCAGTATTATTAATATCTTATTCATTTATTTTTAAAGACAACTGAAGATTCTATATCTGTTATTTCTGGTATATATGTTAGTTTTTTTATTGCTTTTCAAATTACACTATACAAAATATCCAAATTGAAACTTAAAATTTTACTATTTGTAATTTAAATTTTAGCAAACTAAATTTCTTTAAATCTGAAATCTAGTTAGAGAATGGATCTGGGTGTCCTAATTAATTAGATTTATTATTAGTTTTAAATTTTATGCTCAGATCCAATCTCTAATGGCTTTTTGTAACTTGAAAAGCAATAAAAATTTAAAAGTTTTTTTTATTGCAAGTTTATCAACTAATAAATTTTTATCAAACAAATAGAACAAGAGATGAAAAACAAGTATCCTGAATCAAAATTGTTAAGTATGTTATTGTTTCATTACATCAAATTTTTTCAAACTATCAACTAACAATTACTGATTACATGATTAGATTATGTAGAGTTATTGAAGAAAACAAGGGAAGCCAAAGGAATGCAAGAGAGTTTTGCGTCTCAAGACCCAAGCAATATATTTAAAATGTTTACTCAGCCTGTTAACCAATATTTTAGTAAAGTCTTGGAAGTGTCAATGGAACCCAAACCATTCCCAAAGATAATGGAGGATATTCAAAGCTGCTCTAAATATCTAAGAATTTGGGAGTTACATTATAATAATTGTGATAGATTAATCGTAATGCAGGATCTAAAAAAGTTGGAATTGATTTATTCATTAACTGAAGTATTTTTCATCATGCTAAAGATTTGTCATCAAGAACAAGTCAAAGACACGTCATTGGCGAAAAATACTAATACTTGGAAGGGAAGAAATATTAAATCATGAATGAATAAATTCTGGAATTTAAGTTTACGCACAATACTAACAAGGTGGACTAGTTGTTGGAGATTATGTCACTTTCTTTGGGTGACAAATATCACACCTAAGAAAATGGTTGAAGTAAAGTTAAAAGCAGATTTTTTTCGCAACGTGACAGAATCAGAATACAACTTCCTTGTCAAAGAATTATTAGGACAAAGTTTTCCTAATTTTTTAAATATAAAAGACGAAAAAATTTTGGATTTAGTAGAAATTGCCAAGAAATTTTCAACTGATTTAAATTTTTTTTATTATAATCATGGTGCATAATTAAATCTTAATAAAATTTTTGCTATATTGTTGTATGCTCAAATTTTATGATTTAATAGTTTAGAGATGTTGCTAAAAATAAAAAATTAGAATAAATTAAAAGCTGTTTATTCATTAATTGATTTGAATTATTTTCGTTTATTACCAATATCTTTAAAAGGTCTTATTAAACCAAATTTTTAGTTAAATATTATAAAATTTTTTAGTCTTTAAATTATTAAAATTATTACAGGTTTTGCATACCAAGTTCTTACAAACTGACAGTCAAATTCATACAAACTAACAGTCAAATTTTTTTACCATCTATTTCGAGATCGTGTACGCACAAGTATTATGATTAATAAAAATAATCCCCTAATGCTAATAATTTTAATGAAATGATGATAAAAGCAAGTTTGAACGAGTATTGTTGCATCTAAAGTAGTCACCATATGATTTTTTTGCGCATACAAAGAGCAATATTATAATTAATCTCATTTTTTATAATAAAACTAATAATGAAAAGCTTTATTTTGCTAATAAACTTCATGTGCTTCTAATAAAAGTTGTTAAAATTATAAAATCTAATTAGCAAGTAGATCGCTGAAAGTAATCAACTCTTCTTATAAAGAATTGATGTTCTAAAAAAAAGTTTAAAAATTACTGTTTTCTTAAGAAAACATGACACTTTTTATACTGAATTATTATAAAATTTTCAATATTTTCGTATTATTGACAGTAATTAAAATACCTTGTTATAATTTATATATTATGCTATATTACTAAATATACCCATTTTTATTATAATATACACAGTTCAAGTAGTTAAAGATCATGTGACTTATTTCAGCATTCTTCAGTGACTGTGACATATAAATTCATCGAATAATCCTTTTACTTCGTGACAATACGGGTAAAAAGATAAAATGCTTTAATAGATGAATTTTAATTTTAGGTTTATCTAAATTAAACTTTAAATGTATTATTCTTGTAAATTGAAATTTCAATTCACAATTCTGTTTAATCGAAATGAAATTTTTATTATAATCAAGTATCAACATCAAATGCTTATAAATTAATAATTACTCAGAAATGTACAAGAATGTTTGTTCAAAATTGTTTCAAGAGTATTATATAAAGATTTACGTATAGATTATATATATAAAAACATCGGTATAATTCATCGTCAACATTATTGTCAAATTTGCTTAAATAAGATAAATAAAAGGGTTGCACTTAAATTGATTTATGGCTCCTTCATAAATTCATTTTTTACTTAACCTAAAAATTAGGGTTCGTCCAGACCCGAATCCATTATGCTATGAGCCAAAATATTGCAATTCATTAAAAAGTTAGTATATCTTAAACTTAGTTCATTCTTCGACGGCATCCTGATGCCATCAGAAAATAAAATGAGTTCAAAATTATAGAATATTATTTGATGTGACTTTTCTTGTATTAAAACCAAGATTATGGTTAGCTAATTTTTAAAGATTATATAATGATGTCTTATCGTTATCATTGTTAAAGTGGGTTTGGGTCAAAATCCCGACAAGCGAAATTCCGACAGGTCATAATCCTGACAAAAAAATCCTGACAGCAAAAATTCCGACATCCTGACAATTAAAAATTTGATAAAAAAATATCATAAACCATAGCTAACCCAAGCCTAACCCTCATCTAAAGTGACCTAACCCTAAAGTTAATTAAATTATAAGAGTCTACTTCACTTTAAACATATCTCAGATTTGATTGTCAGGATTTTTAATTGTCGGGATTTTTTACTGTCGAGATTTTTTTGTCGGTGCTTGTCGGGATTTTGACCGGACCCAAATATAGTATAAGTTTTGAATTAAAGAAAAGACTTTCATCAATTTTAGAAACTTTCTATTTTGAATAAAATTATTGGGATAGTGTTGTTGTTGTTTGTTAATTTTGGAAGTGTTAGATATTATAATTGGGTGTTGTTATTATTGTTGTTGTTGTTAAGTATTAGAATTTATAGTTATAAAGTCGGTATATAATATAGTAGAGATATAGATCTTGAACCTTTTAGTTAGATATTAGTTTGTTTAATCAAAATATATATTTTTTTAGATTTCTTTTAAAGTTTGCAAGAGATTTGAGTAATATCATAATAGGTAATAACTCTAGTCAAGATTTGTAGATCTTTGGATATAGAAACAAGCTTGTTGAGTACTTCTTTAAGATTAAGGTTTATAATTTAGTCATTAGTTGCAGCAATTTTTAAGTATGTTTTAAAATAACTGTGGAAGTAGTATGGAAAAATTTCCGTCATTATATATATCATGCCTGCCAGATAAAACCAGTTATCTGGAATGATATGAATTCTACAGAATAATGGCAACGCACGTAGAATTTAGCCACGTGCATTTTCTATTATCCTGCCGATAACCATGTATCCGTCGCATAATGCTAGATAACAATTATATTAATTAACGATAAATCTATTTTTAGTAATAAAACTACAGTATACTGTTTTCGCTTAATCTCAATTTTATCATGTGATTAAGTGTATAAATAATAAATGTAGATAATGCAGAACCTATTTTTTGGGTGCAATTTTTTTTTATCACTACGATTTAAAGTTATTTAGATTTAAGGTTATGATTTAAGGTTAAGATAAGGTTAGATTGATAACAAGAGTATAGGTAGATTTTGATAAGTTAAGCATCAAACATTTCAACATACGATTTCAACATACGATTTCAGCATCATATAATAAATAATTACTTAATACTGTGTCACTTAAATATTAAGGATCAATAATTCTTATTTATGCATATATAACAAAGTTTAAAGATATAAAAAAACAGTTAATTAAAAGATAATAGGGTTTCTGTAGAGATTTTAGACTTAATCCAGTAATCCTATATCCTAAGCTTACTACTTGATCTGCACTTTATATGAATACCCTAAGCTTACTAGTAGCTTACTACTTCATGATCTCAAAATTGAGGATTCTCCTTAAATATGTCCTAATGTTTCATGTGAAAAAAAAAGATTTTAGATTTGATGCTGAAATTTGAATCTTAATTGGTCAAATTTTGAATAATTTTGGGATCAAATTTTTCCACATCCCTGAATTGAAGTAGCATCAAAAAAACATATGACTTTTGAACATCCTTCGTCTTTCTCCGAGCATTTCTCGCCATCTTTTTTCAGTTGGTCTATTGTAAGGACTGTTTCTATCATAATTTTTTTTTCAGTATGCTGATTCGTGTTTTTAATTACGTACGTACGTACGTACGCACTGTACGATCTTAATACGTAATAAGGGGTAAATAGGTAATATATATATATTGATGCGTAGCATCTGACTATCCCTTAAAATTTTATTGGCTCATAATCTTTAACTTATTAACCAATGCTATCCTAACGAAATAATATATTTAATGTCCCTGACATGTCTGTATGAATTTCCATTACACTTGTTGACTTAAAATGGCCGTCTCTCCTCCACAGAATTACGTTATATCGAAATTTCACATGTACGGTATACGATTAAGTTTGTACACAATCATAAATTTTAATTAAAGTTTTATAGAAATTCCTTAAACGAAATGAAAAAAATTTATGGTGAATATTCGGGCAAATTTGTAAATTTTAGAAATAGTTTATATACTAATAATGACATTTTGTCCGTGCGTTTTATCAAAAAGGCAGTATAATGCAAACAAAAAGCGATTACTAAAACATTGTCAAAAAATATTTGTATGAAGATCAATTAAACTTTTTAACTTTTGACTTTAAAACCAATCATTCATTTCTCATTTACATTAATGCATGTGGATACCAGTAATTTGCATAGATGTGTGTAAACAAACTAATCGGTGTACAATTTAATATATATGTATTTTTTTTTAATTGTTTTTTATGAACTCACTGTCGGTTCTCTCATTTTCTTCTATAAATAAAGTGCTTTGCGATTTTTTTGTCTGCCATCTGTTTTTATAATTTTCTTTTATTCAAAGCACAATATCCACGTGTCATTCATTCATTTTGGTGGATAATATGTTTTCGTCAAATAAACGAAAATCAATTTCATCTAAGTCTGCTATAGCTCCTCAGGTGCGAAATAACAATCCTTCCGCGAGAACAACCACTGCCACTACTACTAAAGCTCCATCCTTAAATGCTTCTAAACAAGAGCCGATAGCAGATGATTTCAAACCATCAGGTGGAACGGTTACAAAAACGACCACCACAACTACAGTCACTACAGTTACAACTACCACTGTTTCTTCCAAAAATGATCTTGACAGTGACAGTCCAGACCATAAGAATTTCGATCGTGATCTGCTTAAACCTCAAGATCATACCAAAGATTGTCCTAGTTCATCGACTTTAAAGTCTTCTAGGAACTCGTTGGATGAAAAGAACAATTTATCATTGAAATCAAAATTATCAACTATAAATAATAGTTTCATTCCTCCCAAACCTCCCAAACCTCCCAAAACTACAAAACCTACAAAACCCTCATCGTTACCAATAAAGGTTAATCAATCAAATCACAACGAATCCTCTTTAAATTTAAAAAATGATCCAATAATTTCCTCATCAACAAAACCCCCCATATCCTCACATGCTGAGAGTAAATCTCGAAGTAATAGAAGTTCTGCCATATATAGTTCTAATATCACTTCAGAGCCTAAAAGCAGTAGTTCTATTATCGGAGAGAGTCCTACTAAAATATCTCAAAAGCATAAACGCACGGGATCTGCTCCTATTTTAAATACTCCATCTATGTCAATGATTAATAATTTAAATAAAATAATTTCATCAAAGTCAATGGTGAATTTAAATGATGAATTTGAAGCTAAAGTTGATAGGGAGACTCCGAAACAATATCTTGAAAGAATGATGTATAGTGTTTCAAGATCAAAGTTGGTCACCATATTAACACAAAAGTGAGTTTTTTTGGTTACTGGGTCACGTGGAAACAAGTACATTTAATTAATGAATTGTTATTTTTCGTAATTTATAGAACTGATGCTTTTCATCAATCCGCACTCAAAGCTTACATGGAACTTTTTGAATTCGAAAAAGTTCCTATCGATCTTGCGTTGAGGTATATTTTTATGAATTCTAATAACACTAACATTTATATTTAATCAATAATAATAATTAACTATATATTGAAATGCGCTTTAACTAATATTAGAAAACTCTTAATGGAATGTAATTTACCAAAAGAAACACAACAAATTGATCGAGTTATGGAAGCTTTTGCTAAAAGTTATCATGAATCAAATCCTGACCTATTTCCTTCTGCGGGTAATTAATTTACTAATTACTACTACTAATTATTGCTAATTACTACTACTAATTATTGCTAATTACTACTAATTATTAAAATTATTAATACTTTTTATTTTATTTTATTTTTTATTTTTATTTAATTAGATACCCCTTATATGCTTGCATTTTCTTTATTAATGCTTCACACAGATGTCTACAATAAAAGTGTAAAACAAAAGATGACAAAGGATGAATTTGTTAAGAACACTCGCATCGATGGAGTTAATTCAGAAATATTAGAAGTAATTATCATCATTGTCGAATAACTATATTATTACTATTATTATTAATGACTAATATCAATATGATATTATCTTTATAGATTCTTTATGATAATATTATGTATGCTCAATTTATATATGCTCAGGATGATACTGATGTTAATGGTCAAACATTGCTTGGATCCCCGACGCAGCATCGTCAAATGAGACTATTTTCTTCAAAGGAACGAAGAAAATCTACACGCTTTAAAAATGATCCTTACTGGGTTATACAAACTGTAAGTTCAAATTGATCAATTTAATAGCGTTTAGAATCTAATTGGTTTATACTCTGATATATATATATATATATTTTTTTTACACTAATATAAATAGAAATTACCTACGGAATTTAAACCTAAAATCAAGGATATTGTTCCTACGGAAAATCCGTATTCTTATATGGGAACCCTACCAGCTTTAGATATCACAGATCTTCATCGTGTATTTTCTACATCTAATACAATTCGAATTACCGGTGTTAAAAACAGACGTAAAAGTCATACATTTAAAGGTACCTCTAGTCCTTTTCAATCAACTGATGATGATGGTACTTTTCTTCTAAATATAACCAAATGTGGTAAACTTGGAAGAAAGATTGATTTAATTGATGGTAAAAGGAAGAATAGTTTTGTAAGGCATTGGAGAATATATGGTGTCATATTAAGCGGTAGTCAATTAATGTTTTTTAAAGATGAAGCAGGATTCAATTTACAGATGAAAAAGTTGAATAATCCTGAGGTTTGTTTTTAATAAAGTTCCTAAAATTATTAATTTAAACATTAATTTAACATTAATTTAACATTATTTTAATTAACGTTAATATCGGTGAATTTTTTAGAAATCAACGTTACCAATCTTAAAGCCTGATGTAATACTCATGACAGCAGATTCGGTGGCAGTTTATGATAAAAATTATAAGAAACATAAAAACGTTTTTCGTTTAGTATGTCCAAAAGGACATCAATATTTATTTAAAGCTGAAAATGAAGATGAAATGAATGATTGGATATCAAAGATCAATTATGCTGCCACATTTAAAACTGCTGGATTAAAAATGAGAAATATTCGAAATCAGAATATTGGTCACCTAAGACGAAGTCTTGGAATGGGTTTGCTTGGGTACAGTCTTGATGATGCTGCAAAAGAAGCTCAAGGACGTACTAACTTGATTCGTGTATGTTCTTTTTTTTCTATAATTTTTATTCGTATTTAATAATTTATAATTTATTAAATTTAATTCATATTATTAATTTACTATTTCTTTTTTTTATAATAGTCAAAAATTACTGAGCTCCGTGATAACATTTCTACGTTAACATCTCAACTTCAAGCCGACATTCGATTTCGAAATAATCTATTTCTAATGATGCCATATAAATCATCAACAAGAGATCGTATATTAAAAGTTGCAACTTTAGTAGCCTCTCGATTAAAACATACATGTTTGGAATTAAGTAAATTATTATGTTATCATGAAATTTTGGAAAAGGATTTATGTTCAACGGTAATGGAGGATAAAACTTATTGGCAAAATCGAAGAAGTTATTTTACACCTGGTGATAATGATATGGATGATAATGTATCATCTACTGATACAATAACAAATTTTTCATCAAAACATTCAAAAAGTCATGAAATGTTTGGCAAATTATTTATTAAAGAACCAATTAATAGTAATAATAAATTACTCGAACCATTTGAAAGAAATTCGGAAACTACTACAAGACCTGCTACTATGGGTTCTTTACTTCGTGCTTCCGCATCAACTTTATCTTTAAATTCAAGTTCTGGTGAATCTAGTAGAACTTCCCTTTCAACTTATGGTGATAATGAAGAAGGTTTTGATTTTCATGGAAATGTTTCTGAATATGAACTTGATGAGCGTGATGATTGTAGTTTTAGAGATGATGCTAGTAGTATAATTGCTCTTGATGATGTAAAAGAACAATTATCATCGGTAAATGAAAATGGATGTGAAAATGATGATTATAATAATACAAGTTTACTTGATGTTGAATCTGATTTTGGTGGAAAACGTTCGGATGGAATTGAAATATGCGTAACAGAGTTTACTGAAGTTACATCTGAACATGAAGATGATTCTAATAGTCAATTTAAAATTCCACGAATTCAATCAGATCTGAAACTTAAGAGTAGACAAGATGAAAAAACAATCATGAATCCAGATTTAGAAATAATGTCAAATAATATAACGGTACCTGTTCTTGTTATATCTAAAGCTGATGATGGATTGGAATCGGGAGAGAAAACAAGTTTAAGTGATGATCTTAGTGACTACTTTGTTGATGCCGAGGAATGGAGTCGTAATTTTATTTAGTTTTGTAGTCACGTTTTTAGTTCTTGTTCGTGATTTAGAACTTTTAAATATGAATATATATACATATATATAGTCTTTTAGTTACTAAATTGTTAATATATATATTTAATATTAAACATTAATTCTAAAAAAAAAAAAAAAAAATTGAAAAATTGAAAAGTATGTTCTTTTTCCGTTTTGTATTTCTTAAGTATTATTTTACACTTGGTGCTTATGAATTATAATTTATGTCATAAAATTGATTCAAACTTGTGTTAACTCATAACGATAATGTCTAGTGATGTATCTCGCAAAAAATCTTTGCGCAAATTATATCATATGATCTTGTATCTCGCGCGAAGCACACGTAAAGAAATCTTAGCTGGTAGTGATTTATCGAATACGAAAAGAAAAGATTGAAATTACCACCAAAATTTATAATTCTCTGAACTCAATATTTGGCCTTGGATGAGGTCACCTTGTTACTTTGCGCGAAGTCTTATGATTTGTGAAATATTATGTATTCTAATCTTACTTTTCACGAAGCACACAGCTAGTAGTGCCTAATCATTTTGATTGTATGTTGCTTTGAGGCCTATCATTAGACCGTTATGAGACTTCCCTTTAATAAAGTCGGATAAAAAAAGGAGAGCGAATTTAATTTTGTAGTTTTTGATCAATTAATACCTTTTCTTTCTTATTCAATGTTAGATTTTTTAACGTCCTTACATAAAGAGTTTGCGTAAAATACATAAATACTCCTAATTTGGCACGAAATACACAAATTGTTGTTTTAATTATCATCACACTTATTATACACCTCAATCTGACGCATCCCAATTTTAAATTCGCGTCTCTTAGAATCTGATGCATATGTACATTAGGATACCCCGAACACAGAGCAAAGCAAAACCGAATGATTAAAAACTATCATGTCAATAATTATTATTTAATAAACTTTATAATTTTTATGATTGTTAATAAAGTAAACGCATTCATTCTTCGACCGAAGGTAGGGCAAGTTAGCAATAATAGTTATTTCACGAAGGTGATACTGTAAAAAAAATCCTTGGATCCATTAAGTAGAACTGTTGTGTTTAATGTTAAGGATCGAATAATAGTAAAAGATAATCTAAAGTCCGATGAACTTAAAAAAAAAAAATAGAATTAAATAAATTTCAAGCAAAAATACGGGAATTAAGGATTTAAAGGAAAACAAACATCACAGCTAATGCAATAATTTTATTTCCGATAAAGTCTGTCAAGTTATTGATAATTTTTATACTTTTTAAATATCGAGTGAAAATAATGTAAAGAAAGGTTAAAGTTACATTTAAGCTACAATAAATAGATTACTTATTCATAATAACGATAAAGTTATTTATTTGGTGAATTAATTAGCATGAAACATTTAGAGTTTTTTTGCTAATCTGAAATATCTCATATTCATCTACCGAAAAATATAATCCATTATTTTCGTATGTAGATGCATCTCTAATTCGTTTTTCATATGATTCTTGGCAATTCCAACATTGACGATTTTGATTAAAATTATTCCTCATAGCTAAATCATGACCACTACCAAAAATTGGTCCACAATCACTATTACAACAAATTGCATTTCCCTGATCTTTAACACGACTTAAAATGGAATTTTGAATTGTACCATTTTTCAATGAAAAAATAAAGCTATCATTGCAATTCTTATAGAGCCACGTTTTATCTGGTTTATCCCATCCAATAGGATTATATCCACCAAGAATCTCATCGGTACCATTAACCTTCATAACTACAACAAGATGTGTTTGTTTATCACATAAATTCCAAAATGAATCCTTAGTAAAACCATCTCTAGTTCCACGAAGAATTAATTTAAATTCATATGGATTACTTGTTACAGAATATGCATTATCTTTTTTATCAACCCACGAAGCAATTTCTGCTGCTTGTTCTTCATTGATAACTGTCGAAAATGGTTCAGTATTTCTAATCGGTAATGTTGGCTTTAAAATTACACGAGGCGGAAGGATTATTGATGATACTTGTCTGTTTGGTAACATAAGCTTGTTTGTTATATCTTTCCAAAGATTTTTATCCAGAATTTGTTGATATGGTTGTACATTATCAATAATATCAGCTGCAGATATATGAAAATAACGGATGAGAGGCAAACAATTTTGCAATGTGGTCTTTAAAGCTAGAACGTTTTCATTGGTCCAATCTTCAGGATCTGATGGTAAGCCGGGGTTTTGTGCAATCCCCCATTTAATAACATGATTCCAAATTTTTACCTCTTCCATTTGTAAATCATCTCGACTAATAAGCGAAACTAACGCATTTTCTTGAAGCGAAACAAAATCTTCTGATTCAAAAATCTTATCAGGATATTTTACCACAATATC